>JBBMHQ010031446.1:0-17084 GCA_037834295.1 Postelsia palmaeformis
AGCAGAATTCCCACCGCATCTCCGTAGATAGTCTACAGTTGGATAACCACACACAACATAATTGACCATGCCATACCTGGCCATATCATATCACACAGGCTGTGGTACAAGTAAAACCATCAGTGGGTTCTAAAATAATGGCTCGCTCAGCGCGGTTGGCTGGCGGCGTTCATGAGGTCGTTGTCCGCCGCTCGCAGACTTCCTTACAAAGTCGCTTCTCGCAGCAAGGTCTTGATTCCAAGAGGTTTGCATTATATTATGTGGAGATAATCGGCCACGTCGCTTTCTGTTATGCAGTAAATCGGGGTGAACACATGAAATACAGACAGTTCCAGCCCAACCACCGTCATATTCCAGCAGTAATTATCGTTCAGCAGCAAGAAAAACACTCTTGTGTGCCAGACAGAAACGGGGGACCAGTAATCTCCTGTCACGGTAGAACTGTTGATTGGGGGCCTTGTACTTTGCTTTTATTTGGCGATCCTCTGTGTGGTACAGACATCTTATTCGTCTGTCGATTACCGTGTGACATCTCTTTGGGGACCTTATACTTCGCTATATTTTGCGATCGTCTCTGTGATACAGACATCTTCTGTTCATTCGTCTCTTGTATATTTTGTAACCGTCGTGCGTACAAGCGCTGCCATAGATCAGCAGTAAGAAGAACACCCTATGTGTTTTAGTACACAGCGGGGGTCCTTCCTCTTGAGCAAAGTGACAGCTCCACTTGTACTACTCTTGCCGGTTATGATTTTGTTGCTTTAGTCGATACCATCACAACCAGTGTTCTCGCCTAACCTCCGTACGCATTTTGAGAAAAAATACGAATGATCCAAACTGTGACACAGACTACACTATGTTTTCAATTCATTTTGATGTGTACTGCGTGTGTTCACTGTAAATTTCGATCCACGGTTTTTTGGGAGGGTCTCGGTCCTTCGGCTAAAGGTAAACGGCTGTCCAATCGCCTAACTAATCTGAGTCTCACAACACTTTTCCTCCCTGGAACGGACCGGAAATAACGGATCGACGCGCCACCACACGCGGTTCCAATATCTGTGGATCTAGAAACATTTTTTAGATTCTTGACATGTGGACACTCCCTTTTCTTTTCAAACGCGATCTCACGGTCGACGTGAGATTCGAACTGACGACCAACGACCTATGTTCTGGTGTCATCGCCATTTGTGAAGGTCTTATAGTCCATTGGGCTAAAGGTGGCAGGTTAACCAATCGCCTGCCCAATTTAAGCCTCATAAAGTTTTGCCGCAGGTGCATGTAAAACACAACCCCCCAGAAAGTTCCGATTGCGACATCATGACATTTATATATATAAATTCCGTCAGATATCTCTTGTCAATCTGTCGTCTACTTTACAGCAAGCGCTGTGCGCGTTTCTTGCCTCAACCATTTTTTTTTTATTGAACAACCGTCATACAACCGACGGCAGGCGGGTGGATACCGCAGCTGAAGTATCAAGAAGCCCCGCTGTAGAAAACACGTCGGAAATACTTTCGTTGCGGAACTGCTCGCTCAGGGTCAAAGCCCCCTCCTGGTGGACTCCTATATGTCGTCGTAGAGATATATCTTGCCTATCCGTCGTTTACTTCGTAGTAGCCAACGTGCGTGCTACTTGGCACAAGCGATACGCTTTCCATTGGACAACTGATATTCAACCGACGGTCTTGGTTCAATACAAGGTACCACTTGTAATGTCACGGGGGACCGTAGTTAATAGGACCAAAAGGTGTTGGTATAAGAGAGGAAATATATAGGATTTTTGTATACCGTAGGTCCTATTTAATATGCTCCCACGTAATAGTACCTCTGACATAACCAGTGTCCCGTACCTTCGCGTTATTTTGTGATGTCGTGTGTGCTCATACCAAGCGGTTTAGATCCACGCATAATTCCCTCGAACTGAAGCGATTCACCCATCATTGCTTTATTCTACAGCGGGGGTCCCCCTATTACCCCCGTTTACCGTCCAATAGAGCAGACTGCTAGCCCTTACTCTTAGTCATGGTTTGCCGTGTTTATGCATGTTGTTTTGTCGACACCAAGGTTTCTGCGCAGTGACACGCATCGCTCAAGTGATTCCGATTTCACCTTGCTCCTCAGCACTAGCCTTTTCTCTCTTTTTATCATCGTTTCTTCTTCTATCTTCTACCTCCCAAACTTTCCTGCGAACATAATATATTCTTGGTTTCCTTCTTTTTCCGGCCCCACTTTCTCAGCTACACTATGCCATATTCCACCTCGTCCGTTTGTGATTCTCTCCGATACTGCTCTATCATCTATGGCTGGCAACATTCGTTTTTCGCATGTTCATTATTACTAGGAGTTCAAATTGACATCTCAAAGTGGGTGTATCCCCTGTTGTGCTCTCCATACTGTATCACTCGTCGTACTTGAGCATTTTGACTCTTTTCTAGCTAGTGTCGTCTGTACTGTTTCCAACTTGGGAATATCGCGTTCATTCCCCATACCTCTCCTATGGTACTATCACATTCGTCAGGTTACATCTCTCGATCACAGTGTTAAGGTGCGGGCCTGTTATGACCGTACCTATTTCGCCTACGTGTGCTTTACCCTAGCCTATTACTGTCTACATGTGGTTTTCGAGGGGAAGTACCTCGAGTTATCTACGCCAAGGTCTGTGTACTGGCTAACGGTCGGGATTCTTTCTCCCCACTTCCTATCGAAATTTACCAGGATAGCCTTTCTTCGACAAATACAACTACTCTGCACTTCTTGACGTTCGCTGTCACCCTCCATTTTCCAGTGTATCTTAATGCCCTCTCTTTTTGTTCCTTAATCCTTCGGGTGCTTCTGCTTCTGCTGCAAACTTCAATCCCGATACCATAGATCCCCCGACCGTGACTCCCTGCTTTGCTACTCCGACTGTCACTATCAAGTCGCTAATATTATCCTTCGAAGCATCTTCAATAGCTTAGGTAATAATAAGAATAGCTTAGGTAATGGCGTAAATCCCTGTGCAGCTCTTTGGTCATTTCAAAATACTTTGTTTGATCTTTCCCCGCCTAGCACTGCATCGCAGCATCTCTCGCAAACTGCGCCATGTTTTTCATCATTCTCCACGTCTTTCCCCTGATCCCTAATTTTCCCACAATCGACTTTTCTTTGTACAGTTAGATGCGTTGTAGGCCTTTTCAACATCAAAAATGAAACAACATGCATGTTCTTCGCCTCGCGTCTTTGCTACCTTAGACTACCTTACTTAGTAATGTGTACGTAGAGTGTACGCAGCTACGGCTCGATCTAAACCCTGCTTGCCCTTCGCTTATCGCATTTTCCTTCTTTATCATTCCAATTATATCGTGCGTAAAATTTATAAACCCTGATTGGAGAGGGGTTGGGGGGAAAGGAGGAGAGGGGGCACTCAGAAGGAGATACGTACTCAATCTCACACATGGGCGTAGTCGTATGAGCATAGACCCTCGCATCCCTACAATACCGGGACGGAGAACGTAAAGTTTTCACCCACCAGGCACACATTACTTGCACCAAGCGCGAAGCGCCGTGAGGTGTCCGGCGAGTCCCATGAAGGGTGAGCTGCATCCTACTAAGAACCACTCATAGGGCGGACTTGCATACGGCGGACAGCTTCAATGAGTGAACTCAATTTCCGGTGAAGCCACTTCCACAGACAGCAATAGGAGTACTATGGAACTGCCTTGTGGGTGTCATACCATGAACACTACGTAATACGATCAATTCCATTGTGCGAAGTAAAGGTCTTTACCTCGCACAAATGCCCTTACTCGACAACTAGCTGTGGGCGACCGCTCAAACAAACAAGCAAACAAACAAAAAACGGTTCCTTGGCTGTCCAGTTCACGTAGTGAGCGGAATAGTTTACAGTGTCGTTGCCAGCCGACGCCAACTCCACCTATCTAGAATAGGGGAGAGAAGGGAGGGAAGAGGGGCGGAAAAGGGAGGGGGGGTGACGGAGGGCAGGCGGTCTGAGCAACAGCATGACGCCTGGGTTTTGACCGTCATCGTCATGATGCGCCTCCCCTGTTGAACCTAAGTGGTTATCATTATAGTGTCACCCGGACATTCTCTTGCCACCCCGACTACCTTTCGCTTATTTCTTCTCTATTTTGGACTCCCGCTTTTCGCTTTGTCCCTTTACCTTTGTCCTTATTTCCAGGTTTCATCCCGTTTTTATATTTCTATATTTCGTTTTACCGTTTCAGCGCTCTGCCCTGCATCGCCTTTTCGCCTCGTTGTTCGCTTGCTTGCTGCTTTTGTTGGCGGACTTTACCTTTTACCTCGGTGCTGCACCCCCTGAGCTGCTCCTGAGCCTGCAAGTCGGCGTAATGTCTTGAAAATCTTCCACCTTTGCTTTCTTGATTTTTATCTAATCCGAAGTATTTTTTTATTATTTCTTCCTTCCTGCTTCAAGTTCGATTTTGATTTCGACGTCCATTTGTTTCATTCATCCCGTCGTTTTTCTTTTCTTCGGGCCGTTGGTATAGGAGAGTTTCCCCAAGTAGTTTTAGCTACCTGGGAGAGGCCTCTTTAGGGATGATTCCGCTTCGAAAAATGGATAACGTCGGCTGCACTTCGGAATCGTCGTCCGTAATGAAGAAAATTCCTGGTTCGATGCAAACTCGGCGCAGCCGCGTTTGTGGCGAGTTTTGGCCCGTTTTTGCTGTGTTTCGTGGTCAGGGTTGGGGTTAGGGTTAGGGTCAGGGTCGGGGGTTGGTTTTCCACCCGTACTTTGATTGCAACCGGAACCAAAACACCTGAACAGGCTACCACTCTAAATTTCCCATCATCTCCCAGATTATTATGGGACCTCGTCCCCCTCTTGATATTTTTGAACTTGTGTCCAACTTTATAGAGTTCTCCTTTCTCCCTGATAATTCGCCTTCTCTTGAATTTCACACGCATTCGTGTTCGGAAAAATATTCCACAAACAGGAAACTTCCGGCTCTCCGACAACAACTAGTGATGGTGGTATCATATTGTTTTCTATTGCTTTGCGAAATTTATTCCGACTTTTGTGTGAAATTTAACGTTCCTGACATTACGCCTTTTCTGTCGAAATCTAGTATACTTGGAAATATTATGGAAATCATTTCAAATATGTAAGGTTTGGGGATTCTAGTCCGTACTCCTTCCTATAATCTCCCCAGTGTCGGTTGCGACTTGCAGGACGTGTCTTTCAGACGCTCATCTCACTATTTTTTCGCCTATCCATCAATGATAGGGTGTACGATTGATTGTTCCAGTTAATGGTACAGAAGAACTGCAACCGATGGACGGCAGACGCATACGGAGGGGATGGACAGCAGTGTGCGTATGGCCTCTCTGATTGGTTCAGAGGTGGCCAAAATCAATTGAAAGCTAGACCGATTGGAAATTAACAGTTGTACCTTGGCCTTCTCGAGCTACAATCAGTTACGATGTCAGCCTGGCCAACGGCAGGACTCCTGGGGTGTATTTTTTACTTGTTTTAGAGCGTGTTTGGCCGAAAAGTGGTCAGGTACACCTGCTTTTGGCAAAAACCCAAAGATAAAAGCGAAAAATGTTGGTACCTGGTACACAAAGTAGCTGAAACAAATCGTACCAGGTATCCATTAGACCAAAAGTGAGATCACCATAGTAAATACGTACGCATCATATACAAGAACCCGGAAGAAAGGAATGATTGAATGCGCTGAATTTAAGTCGCGACAGGAACGGAGGTGACGGCATATAACCACGATAGACAGGCGTTTGACTTAACATTGTTTTCGGCCACGTTGTTCACCGCGCTCAACGTACACACGACACCAATGCCAGTCCCGGCAGGCTCTGTGCACAGTACACAGCAGTAGTAGTACTTGTAGTAGTTTTATGTTGGTGGCGCCTGTCATAACGGTTTTGCTTTTCAGTTTAAGCTCACGAGACCCAACTCTACGACGTGTACTCGCAGGCAAAATGTGTCTGTCCACGATATTCGTCTGAAAAATCCTGCTGTCGCGGAACTGCTTAATGGGGATCACGATGCCGACGGGTTTATCTCGTCACTCTCGCCAACTCCAACTGCGACGCTACAACTTAAGACGAGTAATTGAAGAGAACAATGCTCGAAAGCATTCGTTCCAGGGCAATAACAATACATAATACCCACGATAGACAGGATCACACCCACATACAAAAACGCCGTCGAAGTCGAAATTGAAAGGGGAAGAAAGAAGGACCAGAAAGGAACAAACATCACTCAACAAAAAAATGCATACCTGGTAGACTTTTATTTGCCAGCAGCGTGGGGGGGGTGTAGCACCAAGAGACCACAAATAATCCGCCACCAAGGAGGACACAAAAACTGTTCCGTGTAGAGTGTCTACTGTTGTAGGAAGCACATACTTATTCAAGCTGCTGAGTCGAGACACTGCCCTTTTGAGTATCATGATCACTGAGAGTTCGGGAAACCCTGAAAGAAACGCGCGGTGCTGACTTCAATCCTAAGGTAAACAGCCGTACTGTAGTCCCACTGTGGTGCGGTGCCTTCGATGCGGGGCTCCACTTAAGTTCGTGAAAAATATCTTGTCACGAAATCGTCTCACCTAAGTCCGGCTGGCGCACAAATGTGAGACTGGTCAGCGCAGGGGTCCGGTGTTAACGACACGGAGTGTTGCGACGTGTTTGTGGACCCACGACCAAGCCCGCACACAAGGTCGCCGTGGACGCGGCTAGGGCGTGGATAACAAGTAGAGGATGAGAAGGATAAACGGTACGCCAATAAGAAACTCCTCTTTGGAGTGAGTCTCAAATTACTATTCGTTGCTCAAAGCCAGGTCTCTTTCTCATGTTACCTTTATTATACACTGAAGGTATTGAAACGTATTTTTATTATAATTATATAGACTACTCTCATTTATTCCGGATAATATTCGAGAAGAGTGACCCGTGCCTCGAAGTCCCGGTGGTCGTGAGTGCTGGGAGTGTCACACGAAGACTGCAACCTGCAGCCACCAGCAATAAACTGCCGGGTAATAATAACTTGGAAACGAAACACAATTAATTCGATCGAGATACTTGTGCATACTTCATTCATTCACCATGCAGGCCATCAACCTGATCCGGACCTTCCCGTATGGTTAGCCGTATACCTCCGCTGCTCGCGAATTCAAATAATCCCTACTCGCGATCAGGTGCAGTTTACCCGGTACTAGATATACTTATATATACACTGCATATGAGTAGAGGTATAAGTACAGTATTACACTGTACATGTATACACTGGACATGTTATCTGAAATATATGATATCTACAGCAGTACTGAGAAAAACAACAGACATATCAAGGCACAATGTCGGTATGGCGAACATTGGGAGAGAATAGCCTTCGCGACCCGCTCATGGCGCGTGGAGTCGAGTCCGCCCCAGGGGCGTCTTGAAGCGGAGCTGAAAAAACCATACTGTACCTGGCACGAGTTTTTTATTGAGCTCATGGTAAAGGCGAAAACTACACGTTTCTTAATGAACCTCGGGTCGTATGCTGCTCTTTCTTTTTCTCTCTTCCTTACCTCGATAGCCAAACCCAGGTCTCTTTCTTAGGGCTATGTTATTCGAGTCGGCTCGAAAGTAAGCTTTCGTTTTTTGTTTTTGGGTCCTTTCTTATTGGCGGGCCTACACTGTCAGTAGTAGAGGTTACAAGACTGGATGAGCGATAGGTGATGACGGGGGAAACTTCTTGACGCGGTCGTAGCAGAGAGATCCGTTCCTCGTAGCGAAATCGAGGACGGCAGTGATGAGAAAACGGGGGTCAGGAGTATCGATGTGCCGCCGTCTTACGCGCATGTGACGCTGCAAATTCAGCTCCCTCGAGCGTTAAGTTGAGCCGCGTAACAGCAGTGACGAGGTAGTATACTATCTGCAAAAGACCAGGATGCCGTTCGTCATAGCTTATATGGTCCCAAATCAGCGTGGCACACATATATTTGGGGAAATGGGAGCGCATGATCAAGTTGACCAGCAAGCTGTAGTGCAGTGTGGTGGGTGGTGTCGTAGAGCAATTTTTGCGCGCAATGCTGCTACAGCTCTAGTTGTATTTCATACTGTTGTAGGACCGTTGCACTATAGACCAGGGCCAGCCGTGCGTGAGGACAGATGCATGCTTGTTTCGAAGCTGAGCCCTGTATCACCGCAGTGCCGGCTGTGGTACTGTACGTTATTTAACACGCGAATAATAAATACAATCCAACGTTTCTCCAATCAATTGTACTTGTGCACAGCGGTGTACCAGGCACTTGACCTCGACCTTAATGGGGCTAATGATCTTATCGTAATCACGAATATGCTTTGAGGAGCTGCAGTCCGCATTCATACGCCCCATGCGCTCCGAAGTCGCTTGCGACCAACACTTTCCCGTATGCCAGCTTGCAGACGGCACCACTCTCAAGTGGAACCCACTTTAGTGCGGTATCGTACTTATCTCTACCGGTTGAGTGCGGGGTCCCACTTGAGTGCGGCTATTATCGTTATTCAACCAACCACAACTTTATGTAGTACACACCGCTTTCGACTCCTTCGACATTTCGATACTTTTCGCTTGTTCATGCACTCACTCACGAATACGAACCACAAACAAACACAAAACGTCACGTCTTGATACCTGGTCCATGCAGAAGGCTAACAACACAACACTTCGGGCGACGAGGAGGACGGGACCCATGACAGCACCTTTTTCGCCGGTTTTGGCGCAAGGGGAGAAAAGAGCAGAGCTGAAAGACTTGAGGGAAGACATCTCGTTTTCGAGCACCGCTGGGTTTGCCTCCGCTTCACCCGTCACTAGCGATAATGGCCTATGGTGAGTTTGAGCCCACCCATCCGTTAAAACCCGAGACGCGTTAGTTCTTGATGAGGGGACCATCGTAATCGTCTTAGGTAGGGCGGGCGTTGCAGTGGATAGCGCAGAAGGGCTGCGTATATAGTATATACCATGCAGAGTCTGCTGGGAGTTGCCTGGGTTGCCTGCCGGTATCAATGGCGTCCGAAAAGTGTATATTAAGGTGCTATATATGTGAGGCATGCTTTAAGCTCTCCCTTCGTCGAGCGCAAAAGAACACTAATGGATTCTAAAAAATAGATGTCGTCATTCTCACAGCAACAACACTATTTATGATGTGATGACGACGAGTCATGACTCCTTCCCGAACACGACAAAGCCCCTCTACGACAGTGAACCTCGGGGCTATCTCCTGACTGGCGTATATCTTGTTGGTTGTGGCCTTTAGGAGGTGTTGCGGCCCTTGGGTATGCAGGCGATGGCAGGCAGTGCTGTGTCTGCATCACGAAACAAAATTGTACAGCAGCAATATTTTTGACCATTCCGGGGCGTCTGCTAGGTATTTGCCTTCTGCTGTAGCCGCATAGGACGCTACAGTCGGTCGAACTAGAGGCCCAGGTAGATTCGCCTGCTATCACTAGTACTCGGCGTTGTCGATGAAAATCTGAGAACCCTACCAGAACTGCAGTCCCGCTTTGGGGATAACCTACTTAGAGTTTGACTGGTTTGCCCCTAAAACGGAACTGCTGTTCTAGCAGGGCTAAAACAGTACATCCACTTATCAAATTTGTATACATTCAGCAGAGGTATGGGGTGTCGTGCTTCGAGAGGCACTCTTCGTAGTGGAAAGTTTGTCGAGTCGATCAGGCGCCTGACACAGGATAGTTGCCCTTAAACCACGGCCTTCAGAATCGCGAGGGAAATGATCTGGAGACTATACCCGGAGACGTGTTGTATTCGGGAGAGAGTCGCCAAATATTGAGATCATACCAGAAATAATACATATCTCTGCAGCAGCATATATATGGCAGTGCGAAGTTCGCAAGTACAAACACATTTATGCGATAGGCGTAAAAGGTTTATACAGGAGTGTCCCCTCTACGGTTCGATGGATCTCCCTCATTCGGAAACCAAAAAGCAGTTGGGCACAAGCCAGGCGTTTAAAGCACAGTTTGAACCGTAACCAATCACGCAACTACCCCGCCATCTAGGCGATTTATACGATAAACGACAGGGCTTCTAAGCCCCGTTCGAAAAACAAACAGAGAGGCAAAGTGCACACGTTTTGACGCCCCTAAACGTGCTCAGAGCACCTGCCTTTTGTCCATCTACCATCTGGAATCGGAACGAGGAGGTACTGTCCACCCAGTTTATACTGCTGGGGGGCCGCTCGTGCCAGTACTGCCTGAACCAGTCGGAAAGCGATGATACCATATATTTGCTGTCCTTTACGCTTTAGTCAGCACAACCCGCGAGGCCATACCAGGCATGCGCCATTGAGTGGGAAAAGGCAACTCGGGCAAGCCAAGGAGCGCCGGTGTTGGAGCAAGACGGACCACGACGAGTCTCTCCGACTCCATGCAGCGAATACGGCAGGACCAACTTCTCAGACGAACGGTTCCGATTTCGCCACGGCTTGCGGTCGGATACGAAAGGATCTCATCGGGAGGCATCATCCAGTGGATACCCCTTTCGGCCAGAAGCCACTTGTTTGTGAGTTCGGTGATATGTGTGTCCACGACGACACGACGGAGCACATATTAGGCCTCCAGCGTAGGAAGGAGGCTTGATATTCTTGGTCCCCGTACAAGAAACAGTTCTTAACGTGCTATGATGTCGTCTATTCGGCATGGTGGGCACAAGTCATGTGGCATGACTGGCTAGCTTCCTCGCCCTAATGTTTCACGCCTGCCTCGGTGTCGGGAGCCTACCTCTTCAGTTTTCTCGTTTCCTAAGCATTCGTACCACATGTTTATGACATTCCTAACACAACCAAGGACAACGGCACTCGCTATCGCAGGGATCGTTGGCGTTGTAGGCAGGCAGGGTTAAGGCGACTGGGGAGTTGGACACCCCACGGCATTTCCTCCGCTTGCCTTTCATAACTTTCTCATGAAACCCCGCCTGTAAGCTAGCTGTGTATCCATACAGTGTGTGTATCCATACGATGCGCAGACGCGGACTGGACCGCTAGCGGGCGCCCTTTGGATTCCATCGAACGGTTCATGAAGCATGAAGTGCTTCCTTGGTACGGCAACACACACACAACTTCGTCAGCCACAGGAGCGCGCACGGGTGCATTAAGGGAGGAAGCGAGAAAAACTGTCGCGGAGAGCGTGAATGCAAAGGTATGTCAGACGTTCTGATATCATACCGTTGTCGTTCCTGCGACTGATAACATGATTTTACGAGCACTTGAACTCTCATACCTCACTGAAGATGCTGTGTTCACACACATCACCGTCTTGACCACACGAAGTCTATCCCAAATATCCGACGGGCTACCCTCTGGCTAGCCAATCACCCTCGAAGTGAAGTGTATAAGATGCGGATACAGCGCCAGCGACGCAACCGTGTTTGCCTCCATTTCGTGGATCGGTGTATCAGGTTGGTGTGAAGGATGATGACGACGTGGTGCTGTTCGTAGGCTCCGGCACGACGGCAGCGATTACCAAGCTTGTTTCGGCTCTCTCTCTTGACAAGAAGCGGTCCTCATGGGGACTATCGAACATGAAGTAAGTCCCGCCTATGTGTACGCAGTGCTGCAGATATACCAGTAAAAAACAGCCACCACGTGTTTTTTACATGTTTTACTATACTATTTTTTGTTCGGTGTGAAACGACTCTAATTGCTATCGTTCGACTGCGGTTGGACGTTTTTTATACTTTTGCAAAATTTATCACCAAAACGTGTGCCCTAACAGTGTGGTAGCGAGAACCCTTTCTGACTCTGGCTCATGTCCTCTGTCAGCACGCCTCACGGAATAGTTCTCCTGCTGATTCAATATATTCACGTCGTAACAAATCTGCACTGCACTACGGCCAGGCGGTAAGCATACACCGGACATCCACTTTAATTGTGGTCGGTGTACGTTTCTACTTGAGTTGCAAGGCACAACACCTACCACTGTAGATGTCTCGTATGCTCGTTCTAAAGGATGGCTGTCGCAGCGTTTCGCTACTTCTGACGAATGCCACTTCCTTTCTTTCTTATGTGTCAGGCCTGTGGTGTTCCTGGGCCCATTCGAGCACCACTCCAACATCTTGCCATGGAGAGAAGCAAGTGTTGACGTCGTGCAGATCGCTGAGAACGGTGCCGGCGAGCTGGACATCGATGATTTGGAGCGGCAGCTAATGGCATTTTCAGGGCGAAAGCTGAAGATAGGCAAGGCGGGATGGAAGGACTATTGTAATTGCGTGCTCAGGGTTTTGGGAGCGTCGTACGTAACCGCTTAAGATCGTCGATTTGTGGCTATCATTTTCGTGCCGAAGGCTCATGGCAGGCACTATGCTGTCCGTGGGCACATGCACAGCATAGATAGGCGGAAGTGTTGCGCATGTCCATGAGATCCTGCCTTCCTGCACGCAAACAGGGGAATGTGTAAATTTACATACCACTTCAGGCGTTCGAACCAACGCTGACGTTAGTGGGATCATCTTAACGTAACGTACCCGAACCAGTCGGAAACATTGTTCCGACCGCCTGCTTTCCTCGCACGCTGATTCATGCAATGGACGATTTATCAATACCAGACTAAGACGTTGATGAGTACGTTTTCGGCGTTTAGGGTCATTCGCGGCTGCATCAAACGTGACTGGTGCGCTGGAAGACACGGATGGCATCACCAGAATTCTTCATCGCGCTGGGGCCTTATCTTTCTGGGACTATGCAACCGCGGCACCCTATGTCAATGTCGACATGAACCCTGCCAGTTCGAACAACTCAGATGAGGTAAAGCTCGTCGTGGTAGGTGCGTCCTACGTCAGAGGCTGCACCTGAAACTTCTCACGTGCCTCTCACGCGGCTCGGTGCTATTATTAAGTCACCCAACATCCTCCTTTGAGCAAAATCGTAAGCTTTACCAGTATAAGATAAAACACAATTTCAATGACCTAGAATGACCTACATTAAGAAACAGGCGACATTAGCCTCTTGCTATGACAAATGTTCAGTAACGGCTACCGGTATAATGCAGCAATCCATTTAGTCAACACTCAATAGCATGAAATACTGTTGTAGATGCGGAATTATAACAGTCAGCGTCATGCGGTCGACATACGTCTCTCTCAGAAGCAGCACGTTACGATGGCAGCAAGTATGCGGCTGACTTACCACCCAATAATTAGGAGCAACTACGAGATCAGTATTTACACGTACAATCGTACAAGCACTCTACTATATAGGGTTCTCGTCGACTATTGGGGCAATGCTGTAAGTCGTGGCCAAGGTTCCGCGAGTAAGCAAACATTGAGGTGGATCCATCTGTACAAGGAACCGTAGGGTACCTACGTAAGGCCGTATATTCGAACTGAACGAAGACGGTCGTGCAAGCGCACACCCTCACTCTATGAAGTCTTCCTTCCTCCTGTCTGTTTTTTTCTGCCGCAAGCTGCAACTTTCAACGTTATCCTTCTTGACCCAAGGCCAGCCAGGTAGTTTAACCACTGCCTCCTGCGCAAACCCCTGCTATCACCTGCCATGGGTGTATCAACGCTATACCCGAGCAGTCACCAACACCATCAAAACATACATACGGGACCCAAAGATAATGCATGGCTCTTCGTTGTGAGCCCAGTAAGCGACGATGTTCTGTGCAAAAAAACGCAATCTTTGCTTTTGCACGACGACTGGATAGTCCACGCCCCACTATGGTCGAGGCAGATATCGTCGCCCAACAAGTGTGAAAACGATAGCAGCCTCCCTCAACCCCTATGGAACTGCATTATTAGGCTTTGGGCGATGAAGCGCTCCTCCATTGTTTAACGTAATGTGTCCCCAAAATGGGACTGCGGTACTAAACAGTCCTCAAAGGGTCAATTAATACTCGTAGGACCGGACTTAGGGTTGGGGGATAAATTGCTTGAGGCTAGACTCAAGTATTCGGTCTTCGATAGTGCAGCGTGAAAAGGATCAACTGTTCGTAAATCGACTGTACGTCCAAGCCCGCTGCAACGTTTCGCCTGATGTATCCCGTTCGCTCCTGCCGGCGTTCCCCCCACAAGGTTCTACTCGCCAAAGACGCGTTGTTCATATCGGGACATAAATTCGTCGGTGGGCCTGGCACCCCCGGCTTGCTAGTGTGCAAGCGACGCCTCTTTCAAGAAAACAAAGTGCCGGTCGTACCGGGCGGTGGCACTGTTCTGCTCGTCACAAACACCGACCACGAGTATCTCAGGTACTATGATTTGAAGCGAGAAAGACAGCAACTAGCAAATTGATCTACGGACTGCGCGTCAAACTCATCTACCGCGACCATCTCAGGTGGTTCAATTCAAAGCGGAACACTGCCGGTGTGGTCGACTGTTCTGGTTGAACAGCCCCCGTCTTTAGCTGCTGCTGCAATCTTGCCACCCTGTTTCCCAAAACATCATACACTTGAAAACGTGGCTACTCTTCCAAAAACGTTTGCGTAAATATGCATCAATGATGAGGCACGTTCGTACCGGTATTTGGATGGCAACCCTCATTCTACTGTTTTTATTGCACATATGACCACTCTCAGGGTGGTGGAAGAGCGCGAAGAGGGTGGAACGCCCGATATTTTAGGGTCTATTCGGCTGGGCCTCGTCTTCAGCATGAAGAGCAAGCTTGGGAGCGTCGAGGTACTACTGTACTGTAAAGGCCACTGTGATAGAAACGTCTTGTTTTATAATTTTCCCCTGTGTTCTCAAGAAAATCGTGAAACAGAGGGAATCATCTTAATCAGGCTCCGTATTGGAACACTTGGTGTTTCTCTTTCAGCAGAGACAAACAGAGAAAGAAAAAACGAAAACTGGGGAGGTTTAGATAATACTCTTACTCGAAAGCAGGGCTCCGAACACTTGACTATGGGCGTTGTACAAGCCCTTTCAGCGAGCGCCGGTTCTCACCCTCTTCATGTCTGGCGAAGGCGGCGTTAGCTTGCCTTATGAGCCATGTGGCATATGCCAATTTTTCCGACAAATAGTTTTGTCTGTTTTCCGACCCTGAATGCGTTCAGACCCGAGAGGAGGAACTGGCTGAGCTTGGCCTGTCCACTCTGAGGTCAAACCCTTGCATCGTTTTGATCGGCGACACCGGCCGCAAGCGCCTGCCAATTTTCTCCTTCCTCATCCGGCACGGAAATTGGTGAGCCTATTAGCGCGTTCACAACTGAAGTCGCTGTCGTTTCGATCAAAACCTTAAGACTTAAACGTCCTGTCTGTAGGACTCATTAGAAAGCGGACGGCTGCTCTAACACGGGGGATGCCACTTAGTTTTTTTGCTCTGTTTGTTCGGATTATCCTTCGCTATACCTATCATATATTTATGCGTGTACGTGTCATAAGTAATAAGGTACTGGTATGCGATATGGTGTACCACAGCCCGTAGCGCCATAACCTTGCGCACTGGAACTGCAGTGCACGTGGCAAGTTATCATCGTTTCTTCTTCAACCATGGGCTTTTTTCGTTTACTTTTTAGCCTGTTTTTGGGACCGCAGGCAACTGCAAACATCAGGGGAAAGAGCTCATTGGAAATCATCATCACGACCCCCATCGTCATTACCACATATAGCAGGACTGTTGACCGCGGTACACTGACACATCAAGCCTTTGCTTCCTCCCATGGCGCCCTTGTTTGCTCTGTGAATATTGCAGTTATCTCCACCACAACTTCGTATGCACGCTTCTGAATGACATCTTCGGAGTGCAAGCCAGAGCCGGGTGCCAATGTGCAGGCCCGTATGGCATGCGAATTCTCGGGGTAAACGAGAGGTCTCTTTCCACGATCAAGAGGCTGCTGCAATCTGAAGTTGGCATCGTCAAGCCCGGCTTTTGCCGTCTAAGCTTGACGTTCTTCATGTCCGACGCTGAGGCAAGCTGTAACATTGCCAGCGAAAATCATTCATTTCTGCGCGCTTGAAAGTTGGTGCCGTATTGACGTCCATATCCATTGTTCTACCTACACCAGCTAAACACCTGCAGTAGTAGTAGCTATTTTGCCGCTTGTTACCCGGACGGTTTCCACGCTACTCTAGCTTTGCGTTGGCATTCAGCCCCCTTGACAGGAATGACAAGCAAGCACGAGACGTATTGCTCGTGTCTTCGGGCGGGTCAAAAACTAAGACCAACCACTGGGCGCTTTACCAGATCGATGGCTCGTTAGCCTTAGTGAGTGCACACCTCGAGAAGAGATGCGAAACGCACGGTGGCCACTCCTATTATGGTATCACTCTCATCATAGAAGATGCATTAGCATCGTGGTATGCACGTTCAACTTCAGCGTACATGGTTGAAGTGTCGTAAGTTTGTGTTAAAACTAATGCCCACTACTGGGCGCTCTATCACATTGATGGCTATTAATAGTCAGCCTTAGTATGCACCTCGAGAAGAGATAGATGCCGAACGCACGGTGGCCACTCCTATTGCATCACTCTCATCACAAAGACGTATGGTCCATGCAGGTGAAGTTCGTTTATCCACTTTTCAGTGCATATCTTTCGAAAAAAACAACTGTTACGTACAATATCGGTGGTCGTGACCGCTGTCGCGAGCTACGTCCATTGCCGCGGAGTCTCCACCCCCCGGAAAATGCCACATTTTTTGGCCAAAATGACAAAATAATTCCCAAATGCCCCAAATTTACCCTGCTGTGCTGGTTTGCTTCACAGCATCCGGCGATCGGGTCGTTTTTTAAACTTGCGTTTTTTGGGGCGAGGCATGCTGCTGCTGTAAGTGCCTGACTAAGCGGGCATCCCAAGAGGGCTCTGCTGTGTGGGTGTGTAGACTCAAGAGAGCTCTGCTGTGTGCGTGTGTGTGGCTCCACAACTGCTGTATGCGTGTGTTGTGTACGATACGTATCATACGTTACGATATGTGGTGCGTGGTCCCATATGTACATACAGCAGTACGTACACGATACGTCATCAGTTCTTTGCGTACTATTTAAAGTGTGAACACACTATTCCTAGTCTATTATGTATGTACATACCGGTCGCCCCGGTAGACTATTAATAGCGGTCAGCTTCAAAGACCATCGGTATTGGTACCCAAGTTCAAATCCCACCGTGGTGAGACTTTATTTGAAAAAATAAA
>JBBMHQ010031557.1:0-17084 GCA_037834295.1 Postelsia palmaeformis
TACAGCAGGGTCTCCATCACCTCGGCCTTTAGCATGCGCACTTTAAGCGTGAACGGGGCATCCTCCATATCATACAGTTCCCGTTTCAACCGATTGTAGCATGCCCATGCGAGTCGAATCCGTCGTGTAATCTCTGGCATCATGTCGTCAGCGTTTGCGACGACGAGGCCGCCCAGGTACACGAACAGCATCGTCTGCCTATGTGTACGAGTATTATGCTACAGCAGAGTCATTAAAGGTTCGTAGTCAAGATGAACACGCAGAACATCATGTCTTGGGCTCTAATAAATATCTTGTGAATTATGGGTGATAGATGGCATGTGGACAAATAACATTTTTTTTTAGTACCCTCCCGAAAAAGAAAGGTCGCATTGAACGCCTTTCATAGCAAAATCAGAATTTTATTTGTAAGAATTTGGCGTTTCGCACCTACCTACTACCAGGTATTTAATACACCTCTTCGCCCAATAATTTGTTTCTGCAGAAATTGGAGAGGGAATATAAGACGCGAGAAATTGTCGCGTACTGCCGTACTTCAGCTGTGTGTTCGACAGATTATTCAAAAGTTGATACTCGTATTCAGCTTGTTGTGTTGTGAAAGCTCAAGCACCGAAAAACGATCGTATACGACGAGTACAGCCCTGCTGATATCCGACACCAAACATGGCAACTGGAGGTCCTGCTGCAACAAATAATGTAAAAACAAAAAAAAGTATTTATAGCTTCACATCGACTGAATCAATGAAGAACAATCATCAAAAACCAACAATCGGGCTTGTTGAAAAATCAGGTAATATTGCTACAGGAGGACGCTTAAGGCAGTGATACGTCCCCAGACCGCTTCGTGTGCTTGATTAGGCTCCCCTCTCGTTCCATGTCGTTCAGTTGAGCATGCCACCCAGGAACTAACGATAAAAACAGTGCAAAACATCGGGCGGGGCCTATGTTTGGCACCCCTATCCCTTATAAGGGTACGTGATTTACACATGTTGGAAACCCCCCTGGTTCACTTTGTTCGCAAGTTGAGTTTGAAAGTCCATCTCTTGAAAACAGGGCTGGAGGTGCTCATAGATGATGAAGGTGAGAGTGCAGCGGGAGACGCGTGCTTGAAGAAGTACAAGACTGTCATGGGCAAAGGTATATTGCGCGGAAGTCATTCACAGCGAAGTATCCGCCCAAAACATGAAGACCAACTTGCATATTGTGTCCGTGTAGACTTGCATACACACACCCGGCATTGACCTTCTTCGCGATTCGCGACGCGATGCTATTAAGGTGTCGTACCAGGTGTACCAGTGCCCCCAGGTTACAGCTCCCAGCAAACAGGATTACGCATGGCGTATGTTTCGTTGGTCCCTTGTCGACAAGAGGAAGAGAATTTGCCGCATGACTGGGGTGGTTGGGGAGAGACACCTACTCAGTGGACCCACTCGCTTCTCCGCAATCCCGCTCGCCTCCATGCTCGGGTCGATGATGGGATCGGCTCAGGAAATCGGCAGCGGTAAGGACGAACGAATACTTGCTGCACTGCTGCTGCAACTGGTATGCGTATGCCTCTACGCAGTTTATCGTATTACACTATGCGCCAGTATAACGCAACAGTACCTCGTACACCGCTGTGGTGCAGACCTTGGTGGAGGGAGTATCATCAACAGCAGGATGACTACAGACAGCAGCAGCGAGGTGTGACGACTACTGCTGGTTGCCTACGAAAGTACTGTTGTAACACTTCTTCCGTGCGAATGCAGCAGGGGTGCAGCACGTCTGTGTACCATCTGAGCCAGCGGAGGCCCTCATTTTTGGATTGATCGGCGATGTTACCTGTGTTGCAATAATACCCACTCAAGAACAAAAAAAGTTATTTTGGCCAATGGTGGAATCAGATTTGTGCCTGGAAAGCACCTCTACTTCCGTTATTTTCGTCGCCGATATTTCGTTTTTCTGCTCTATATAGCTCACAATTTTCCCGATGATCCAATAATAAGCATAGCAGGAATGGGCTCCTTGGTGCACTCCCGTGACGATGGCAAAGCGGCAGCAGTTTCCGTGCCCTGCTTCCAGTCGGACCTCGTCGCTGAAGTTTGAAAATGGGTAAAAAATATTGTTCCAGGTGTTCGAATCTGATTTTCTCACGCTGGAGTCAAATATGTTCTTGGCTGAATCAGATGTAGAAAAATAGTGTCGTGTCCTACTCGTGTGTACCAGTTTCCTTGAACATTTTTTCGGGAATGGTTTTGAAATATACCTGGTACCAGGTATGTTGGGTAGGTCTTAGCCCCGCAGCAGAAGCGTAAAACATGCTCCGTCGCTCTGCCGCTGCTCTTCCCAATGTTACAGTATTAAATAGTGCCTGGTAGCTGCTGTTTTAGCAACGCCAGCACGTACCACGTGTCTGCGTACGCATCGGGACAGAAATCAGAGTTTCGTAGCGTGTTTCGACTGTCGGCACAAGCGAGAGCAGGATAGCCCTTTTGTGCACGTTTTTGGTGATTTTTGAAGCACCATCATCAGGTCGACTCTGGCAGCTGGAGGTCCGATCCCTAGTCTCGTAAGACGGAAATGATCTTACCGGCTGTATGCGAGCACACAGACGGAAACCTGGTCAATTTCGCCAAGGTCTTCGAGTAGGACTTCGGCCTTCATTATGGCCTAATCGAACGGCGTAATTGCCTCGAGCGAAGCTGCCGTTTGCTTGAAGCTGCGATAAGCCGAATCCATCTAAGCCTAGGACGGTCAAGCACCAACCAGCCACATAACAGGCTCTATCATGGCTTGATTGAGTTCCGCTGAGCGTCCTGTGTCATTTGGGGGCTTCAGTGGGCAGCACGGTGCCCGTGTAGAGTGCCTCAAAAGGCCCTCTGTGGGGTAGATCTCTCCCAAGCCCCGGTTTCGATAATATTCGCGTTTTTTTAGTGCATCTCAAAAAATATTTTGTGGGCAATGCAATACAAGTGATGTCCCGTCCAATATTACATATTGGGATGTGATTTTTTGACACCGTCTTAATAATACACCAAACTACAAACCGAAAACTCGCGCTTTCATTTTTTTAGATTCGAGGGATATGACGATACAACGATCCGAAAAAAAAATCAAAAACGGCCATAACTTGTCTGGGAGAACACTAGAACAAAAGAAGGCGTGTTCTCCGTATTTTTCCACATGCGGTTCAAAAATGAGCTTTGGTTATGGGATCGGATCTCGCCAAATGAAGCGGGGGTTCGCAGAAAAAAAACACATTTCTCGTATTTACTTGTTTCATGTATGAAAATCGTGTTTTCGCAATATATCTTGTTGGATGGCGAATGATGCGATGAAAGTAATATCGATTTTCTCCTCGGGTCTTTATCTACGCCTCCACCGATTGTCGCCTCGCTTGGGAACAACAATTTTGTTCCGGATTTCGTGTTGAAAAAAATGTGCTCTTGAGTTTGTGCCGATAACTCGTCGAGATCGAGTCGGAATGTGAAAATGTCTGAATTGAAAAAAAAAAAGCCTGCGCGTGCAGTGAAGGGCCAGTGTGAGCGCCTCCAAATTTCAAGTCAAAATTCCCAGTGGCGCACGAGATACAACCTTCGGATGGTTCATCCATTTTTCGGCTAGCCCAGCTTGTGCGATGACGTACTGACAGGAACGCTGGTCCTACCTGGATTCTTACTAGGCCATTCGAGAACTGCAGGTCCGTCTCGGGATCCAACTACTTACTGATATCTTTTTTGCGGTTCGCACCCATATCTGGCGTCCCCGATGACTTGGTACGTGGTCCGCGTTCCTACTAGAATTAAGTTCGTGGGTTCGAGTCTCATCGAGTGTATATATACATATATATATATACTCCTGAGGACTTTTTTTTGCAAAAGAAATGAATAGCGGAAAGCGTTAGAGCGTGAGATAGCAACACTCGGAGCAAAGTGACGAGCAGCTCAGTGGTGATGCTGAAACCTTACGTGTGCGCGGTAAAAATGAACCTTCATACCCGCGGGAGCGTAACAACGGCATGCCCAGAAGATGGCCGACGGTAACCCTTTATATGACTTAATGATGGAAAGTGTGTGATGATGGACAAAAAAATACATGGAGTGTTGACGAAAAAATGTCTTGAAAAAATCACTGTTATTCCGCTGAAAAAAGTCAATTCCCCTCCGATCATGATCTCGGTGTGTTTGCAGAAGAGGTAAATAAAGCAAGGGCTGCATGCGATGTCTCCAATATTAAGGAGGGAAGTGGCGATGTGCGGCAACGCGGCCACCGAAAAATACACAAACACGAATTTACTGCGTGCGAGCCGCAACGGCAGCCTAGCAAAGGTGTCGGCGGCAGAGTCGGCCGCGGTGCCGCCATAGCCGTTGCACGACCGCAAAAAGGAGCACGGCGGCAGCTAGTTAGCTCTAGCCGCAGCTAGGGGCGGCATCTGCTTAAGCAACAGAAACATCAGCGCCAGCGCCAGCGCCAGTACCAGTACCAGGTTTCATTTTTCGATTGCTGCTGCTCCTGTTGCTCTGCTGTTGGTGCGCTGCTGCTGCGCTCGACCTAAGCACGCCTCAGCGCCGGCGCGCCCCGCTCCGCGGCCGCCACGGCCGCTTCTGCTGATGCTACTGTTGCTGCTACGGCAGTATGGTGGAAATGAAACGGCACACGAGCTATCATGCTGTCGTGATTTATAAGTGAGGCGATACGAGAACGAGCTCGAGTATGAGTGCAAGTACGACTCCTTTCAGGACGACGCGTCCTCCACGACACCAAGCGGGCGCAAGCGTGTACCGTAGCAGCGGTCCGCCGGCGGTCTGCCGGCACCATCCAACGCCGCTCGTCCGCGTCATACTCCAGTTACACCTCTCGATCCTCTGTGTTCCCAGCGGTTGTCGTATCGCGTACAAGAAGTAGCATGGTGATTAAGTAGCATGGTCAGTGGAGGCATAAAAGATGATCGGTGGTTTAGTCCTTGGAGACGCATTCTGCGTCGGGATAATGCTCGATGCGTGTAGGCCAATGACACAGAGAGACAAAAATCCGGGGTTTGTTATGGGCCGGGGCTGGTCGGCCGGCCCGGCCGGCTCGGCCCGACTCATCACTTTTTCAAACGATGGGCCGCGGCCCGGCCCGGGCCATCAAAAATTTATTTGGTGGGCCGTGGCCACCCAATTTTTTTACTCACCCACCTCGCCCATCAAATTTTCAGCGCATGGGCTGCGGCCCGGCCCGACCCATCAAGTTTTCGGAGCATGGGCCGTGGCCCGGCCCGGCCCGACCCATCAAATTTTCAGAGCATGGGCCCTGGCCCGGCCCGGCCCACTAAATTCCAAAATCCTCGGCCCGGCCCACCATTGTTTGAAAAATCTCGGCCCGGCCCGCCCCGGCCGATGACATGTCAGTGAGGCCCAGGCCGGCCCGCCATTTTCGTGGGCCGGCCCGTCGCCTATGTGTTGTCCCGTACTGAAAAGTACAGACTGACGTGTTTTCCCTTTTTTCTTCTTCCTTCTGGATTCCGTGGATCAGCTGCTTCTGGCCCACACAACCCCACGAGCTACTACTATCCACACACTCTGTACCATCAACGGCCCGATCTGATGGTTTCCGTCCCAAAGGGTGGACCACCACCTCCTCCTGCTGCTGCTTCTGCAGCTGCTGCGACATGGAGTAGTTTACACGTAAACACAGTACCTGCAAACTGGGTGTGTACTCGTACGAATACCTCGTTATAGTTCAGACACGGAGCAGGCTGCATTGGTTTGTTACTGTTTTTGTCCTATTTTGCATTTTCCTGTGGAAACAGCAGCGGTTGTGCGTGCATATTATGTATTATGTACCATACGGACTCGTAGATATATGCCTGGTATGTAATGTGCTTTCGTTTCCCGTTTTTCTTTGGTGCCTCAAGTCTCAACAGCAGTAGTATCGAGATTGGAGTCCGTTTGTTTTCCGCGCCTGTTGAATACCTGGTACTAGATAACACATTTTTGTACACGGGCCGGCCTGCGTCTCGGCCCGTGCAAGCCCGTGGGTCGCCTCATGGGCAGCGGGCTGGGCCGACCCACGAAAACATGTGGGCCGCCTCATGGGTAGAGCGGACGTCATAATGATAGTAGGAGTAGTTCATCACATATCATGGGCTGTGCGGAGTGGCCCATGAAGAGCCCACCACTCATGGGCCGCGGCCCGGCCCGGCCCATCACGTTTTCATCCCATGGTCCGCGGCCCGGCCCGGCCCACCAAATGATCATCTCATGGGCCGCGGCCCGGCCAGGCCCATCAAATTTTCAGAGCATGGGCTGCGGCCCGGCCCGGCCAATCAAATTTTCCGAGCATGGGCCGTGACCTGGCCAGGCCCACCATTTTTTCAAAATTCTCGGCCCGGCCCGGCCCGGTCCAACAAACTTTCAAAATCCTCAGCCCGGCCCGGCCCGGCCCATCATATTTTCAAACATCTTAGGCCGATCATCAAAAAACAATCCCCGGCCCGGCCCGACCCTACAGCCCATGACAAGCCCTGCAAAATTTACGTTAGCTTCAGATCAACTCCCACCTTCCATAAAGGACGTTTTCGCCTTTTTCCCAAAAATTGCCTCGAGTAAATATTTCGGGAAAATATTTGGAGAAATAAAAGTTAAAAGATAATTCATCGCAAGCACTCTAGACTAAAGAAACACACAACAGAACTGCTGCCCTAAAATGTTGCGCTCTACATGGGTTTTAGCATATCGACGCTCGAAGCTCTTGGTTTTTTGTGAGTACCAGCTTGGCGAGAGCAGGTACTCATTTTCCTAGGGGGTGACCCGTACTGCTGTGTACCTGACATCCTTATCCTTTACCAGGTATCCAGCGACGTGTGAGATGTGAGTTGACTTTGTTGAGATGTGTCGAGACGAAGCTCATCATACGATACACCTATCTCGGTACGGTGACGGCGCCACTCGAACCACAATTAGATGAGAACGTCGTACGTGGCGGCATTGTGGGTGTGGGTTTTTTTCCTCGTCATATTGTGTGCGTCTCCCCGTACCCCCCCCCCACGGCATCCAGCATGCCCTTGGTCACTGGTCTACCTCTACACTGCAAAGTACTTTCCACACTGTATCCAAGTATTTTGCAACTGAAAGCACGTGGGTGAATATACTTTCCCACACTAACCCCAAGCAGTTCGGTCCCAATGATGTGAGTGCAGTGACCGTCTCACCCGAAATCCAAGCGGTTTGAAAACGCGGGTAAAATTATTATACCATCCTACTGGAAGTCCGAGTAGATTTCCTCTTAAGAAACATGAGTACAAGCTCTTATCCCCCACTTCATTCAGTTGATATAATGACAAAAAACGTGGGACCAATGATTTTCCCACTCTGCCAACGTCCAAACTGGTTTGCTCACGAAAATTCGTGTGCAAATGATAATCCCACACTATGCCCAAATGCTTTGTTCCCAAAGACGTGGATGATTCTTGTCCCTCACTAAATCGAAGTGGTTGATGCCTGAAAATGCGGTTGCAGTCCCCATCCCTCCCTAAATCAAGAGAGTTGGGGCCTCGCCAACGTGTGGTTTTTGTCTCGCTTTAAATCTCACTGTAGTATCAATGATGCCGTCTGCAGAAACGTTGGTGCAGGTATCATGCCACACTAATGTGATGGAGACGCATACCCACCGTGTAGGAACGTCCACACCCGTCTGCGAACCTTACATGGTTACGCGTAGCGCGTTGGGAGTTTACCCGTATGCGAATTTTCTGTGGTTGCACGTAGCGTTTCGGGGATTACGCGGATGGATGCAAATCTTGCATGGTTTTACGTTGCGCGTTGGGGACATTTTTTTTTAGAGCGTCCCGCTAGACTCGTACCTGCATACTACAACCAGGTAAAGGTTAGCTTTGGTCAACGTCAGGGCCAAGATGTGTTCCCGACGGAGCCCACTCTCGCTCCCTCGAGCTATCCTTCTCCCTCTCAGCTCACTTGAAAAGCACTAATAATAATCCCGTGAACTACAAGCAGCGTGCCCCATCCAGCATCGGCATCCCTATGCCTCTTACGAGTCTATTTTTCCTGCACTTACTTCACAGTTAGCGTCGTCGGCAGGATTCGAACCTGCGCGTGAAAGCACGAGGGGTTTTCAATCGGCCGAAGCAGGCATCCCTAGAGTATCTCCGGCTATGCCCGAGACCCTCGAAGAAACGCGGCGATGCCGACCACTTCCCACGCGGACGCCGAGAGCGCAGCCGGGCCTCTTGACACGGTTTCCCTCCCGACGATGCCTTTCAGCAGTAGCTCCCACGGTATCAGCGGACACGCCCGAGACTCTTCTGGAGATATGGCAAAGACCGACTATTTCTTCCGCGAAAATTAGAGGTGCAGCTGGACCTATGCATCCGTCTCTCCTCCCTACGACACCGTTCGACAGTCTACACGACCGCCGCCCGGTACACCCGGCGCCCCACGCCCAGGCAGCTCTACCTGTTCTGGCAACGCAACCCCATCCTCACGCAGTGATACGTATCGGGCTGTGGGCACGAAGGCACCGACTACATTTTCTAGAGCAGCTCGTCATGGCGTGAGAGGCCGCATGTCCTAGCAACACATCGCGCCACCATTAAACGATGGCCTCGTCCGACTCGGCAGAGCAGAAAGCACTCGGATGCGCCGCGTCTGGTTTTCTCGCCAGCTCACATATCTGAACTTACTGCACACTAAAGTCAAATAAACAATCACTTGGGGTCATAGTATTCATAACTATTTTTATAGTGTGTGAATATAGGGGGATACTGTACATGTTTTTTGGGTCTATGGTGGGTTCTACTCGGAGTAATTATTATGGCCCCCGAAATAGTGTCCCCGAAAACGTCGGTGCAGTTCTTTTGCCACGCTGCTGTTCTGACGTCGTCTCTTTTAGAAGAATATATTTTTTTCCTGGCAGCTTAACTTGTAGGAGATATTACCTTCAGCGATCTTCTGGACAAGCCGGGGTCACAGGTGTGATACCTTACCCCCCCCCCCAGTTACGTGCCTTCATTTCGATCGCGCTTAGGGTTCAGCATCCCCAATGCGCATCGAGTATCATCGACAGTTGCGGTGCGTCACGCTCCTGCGCTTTCCGCTAGTCAACTTTATGCAAGAAAACGTACCTACGAGTATGCACTCGGTGGGAGTCGAACCAACGAACTTGATCTTAGTAGGCACGCGGACCGCCTAACAAGCCACTGGGGGGACGCAACCGAATTGCGTCCCTGGAAACGTGGGAGCGGTTCTTATACCACACTCAACTCAAGTGGTTGCGTTCCCCTGTACGTGGGTACAGTGCTTATCTCACACTGAATCCGTTTTTTTTTTTCGGTAGAGTTATGAGTTGGTTGGACTTCCCGGCCATCTATTACGGGGGGCCATAGTTAATAGGACCTGGCTTCCACACAAAATCCTTTATATTTACCTATTTTAAGTAACAATATTTGGTCCTATTAACTATGGTCCACCGTAATAGTGGTTTGCAGTTGGCTGGTGTCAGCTCTCTCTCCCCCTCTCTGAGCGAGTGGTGCTCACAGGGTACAAGCCATCCATGGACTAAGAAACACGAAGAGTCGGTTATTTGGCACTGCTGCTGCTGCCGCTGCTGCTGCTGCTGCTGCAACTTGCTAATGTTTACTTGGTAGCCAACTCAACCCAGCCGGAGGCTTTCAGTCGTCCAACTCACCACTCTACCGTATTATATATTTTGGCTTCTAAAACGTGACCGCAAATACTATCCAACGCTAAACTCAAGTATAAAAGGTGTGTTTCCCCCAAAACACGTGGGTGCAGTTCTAAGAATCGAGCCCAACCCTTGTTCGGCCAGTGTAGCGCCTTGTTAGGACCACTGCGGGAGAACATCGTAATCAGAGTTCAGCATGGTTGATTAACGTAGGGGAATATGCGGAACCAAGGTCCATCGCAGGTTCCGATATTTGTATCCTGGAAGTGGCTACGCTGGAAATTACATGAACTCATTGAAGTTGTCATCCATATGCAAATCCGCCTCACAAGCGGTTTTAAGTACGATGCAGCCCACCCTTCATGCGACTCGCTTGGCACCTCACGCCCGTTCGCGCTTGGTGCAAGCAATGTCTGTCTGGTCGGTGGAAACCCGACACGCTCCGTCCCGTCATTGTAGGGATGCGAGGGTCTGTGGTCATGCGACTATGGCCATGCATGATATCGAGGTCATCTCTCCTCTCGGGTACTCCCGCCCCCCCCCCTCCCCCCTTTATAGTGCTAGCGTGCAGCCCCTTGCGTTGTAGCTACGTGTGGCACCCCTCATAGCGGCAGCCCGAGTTGATTCTTGCAGCCTATGCTGAACAAGAAGTAAAAGTGTTTCGTATTTTTTTGTCGTGGAAGTCCCCAGTAAAGGTTTATTACCTGCTGCATCCCATCTCCGTGGTATATCAGGCCCGCCGTCTATTGATAGGAGTCGCCAGTAGCTCAACAGCACGTTCCCGTTCTCTCTGCTGTTCGTGCTGCTGTCGCTGCCGCTGTTGCTGTTGCTGTTGCTGTTGCTGCTGCTGTTCTTGCTGCTACTGCTGCTGCTTCTACCAAGGTAACCGCTGCTGTTTTTGCTGCTGTTGGGCGCTGATGCTCCTGCTGCTGCTGCTGCTGCTGCTGTTGCTGCTTCTCCTGCTGCTTTTAATCCTGCCGCTCCTGCTGCTGTGTCTGCCAAGGCCACCAATGCAGCTGCTGTTGCGGCTGGTACTTTTGCTGCGGCCGCTGGTACTGTTGCTGCTGCGGGGACAGTTGCTGCTACTGCTGCTGATACCACCGCTGATACTACTGCTGCTGATACGGCTGCGCTCACGTCGGCTGTTGCTGCTGCGGGTACTGTTGCTGCTGCTGTAGATACCCAGGGTGCCAGATAAGCGTCCAAGCAAAATCCAGACACGGGTGCAAATGTTCAACCACGTGAGGCCCCTGCTCACTCCGCCTCCCCCGCCTCCCCGCTCCGCAGACATTTGCTGGCGCGACCCTTCTTGTACATTTGGTATCATCTGTGCGGGGATTTGTGACTCCTCTCCCCCGTGCCGCTGGGAATGGCCGAGTTGGCGCTGGGGTCAGCAAAGCATGCAGAGGAGAGGTGCAGAGTTCACGGTGAGAGAAGGCAATGCGCGAATCAGTCGTCACGTGAGTTCTGGGTAGGACTGCTGATGAATCGACCCTAGTGCTAACAGTCCGCCGCCAGACCCCACAAGTTTTTTGTCGCCGCATCGAGCAGACCAGAAAACGACTTCGTTGTTGAGATCATGAACTATATGTCTGTCGGGGCAGATATATATTATATGCCTGTCGGGGCAGATATATATTTTTTCTGGTTTACAGGGGCTGTGAGTTGGCTGAGTGTAAGTCGCCGACTACTTATTGTTTCTATTCAAAGCCGGTTAGTTTGTTGAAGTCAGTTGCGCGCTACATACAAGTTGCGGAAATCTATACGTTTTTCCACCTGACCGGCGTTTTTGTGGCTTTCAGGTTGTCTTTTTGTTGTTTCCAGGGTAAATACAAGAAATAATGCAGTCGGTCGGCGTAGATCGCCACACCCAACTATATACTGCAGTGATAGCTACTGATGTAACCGTGAAGTCCAGCCCTCTCACCGCCCTACTGGATTTATACTACGAGTGCGTACTTACTGATATCCCCTGGAAGATCTAAGTCGTGTTACCATACGTGATGGGATTTGTACGACACAGCTCTCGCACACGTTTTGTCCTGGCGCAGCATCTTAAAAACAGTGTAGATTGGATACAGCCGGTCCAGTTTGCTCATCTTTAGGTGAGTTATCCGACGTGGGAAGTTTTTTACAGCGCAGAGGTGGCTTTTCGAGGGTTCTCCCGTCTAAAGTTGTGCAGTGGGCGCGCCGGGAGGAGGGGGGGGGTTGTACTCGATAGGAGATATGTACTCGATATCATGCGTGGCCGTAGTCGTATGACCATCGACCCTCGCATTCCTACAATGCCGGGACGGAGCATGCGGGATGGCCTGGAGCGCGGGCAGTAGCACGAATCCTGACAAGTGTATTCTGTTGTTGTTCCACTGCCGTCCTCCGAAAAGCACGAAAAAAAGCGCCCACCGCTTTCCTCACCCCTGAGCTGTGAGCTTCGCGTAGTTCGTGCCAGGCACACTACGCCTCGCGGAAAAGTACAGGGAGTTGCTTGCTGGCGTTTCCGGGTATTTTCGATGTTGCGGTGGATTGTCTAAATGGTACCGGGTATTTGGTTAGTGCTAGTGACTATGAATAGGTTGATGGCTGATGTCTGTAGGTATGTCCTTCTTGATATTTGTATATCTTGAAGGAAATGCAGCATGCTGTTTGTTACCGCACGACTAAATGTCGGCATGAGGAGAGAGCAGCTCCTTTCGCGTCGCGGCCTTCGCCATCGTGCTCTCGGCTAGCGTCCGCCAACTTGGTTCGTTTTTTGCTGTTGAGCTGGGTTTCTTTTTTTGAGCATATTTTTTATTTGGTTTCGTGTGTTTTTGCGTCGAGTCGGGTCGGCTTTGGTGTGCGTTTGCTTTGCTTTGCTTTCTCGTTCGGTTTGTTTTTTTCGCTTCGATCTTGTTTGCCCTACATTCGCTTTGATTTTATTTGCCTTACTTTTTCGGTTTAGCATAGATCGCCTTGGTTCATCCCCACCGTGGTTCACTTCGCGTTGCCTAGCTCTGATTGTCACACAGCGTTGGCTTCACCTCAATTTTGCTGCATTTTCCCCCTGTGCTGTGTCTCGCTTCGCCTCCTCCACACCGCCCCACGCGCACTCCAACACGGGCGCGCTCATTTCCAGGGGCCATTCCCTCGAGCGATTGGGGACACAATTGGAGCCGCGGCTCCACGGTGATCAGGCCGTCAGTGGACCCGTCCCACGAGACTCCCGAGTCAAAAAGGCGCTGTCTGTTGACCCCTCCGCAGAATCGATGTGGCGAGGGGATGACCGTCCGGAGATGACGGAATCGCAAAAAAGCAGCACCAGCAGCACCAGCGGCACCAGCAGGACAACCCGCGGACGTTTTCTAGAGGCCGGAAGCACAGCCGTCGCCGCTGTGTTCGGCGCTACTGTGGTCGAGGCTGTGGGGTTTGGGACGCGGATTACAGGGGTGCAGAGTGCAGGGGCGGTGGAGCCGGCCGTGGTCAGCAATTCGCCGGCGTTGCTGGAAATTCAGGTGAGGAATTGTCAGAGGGGAGGAGGGGGGAATCGGCGGGAAGGGGGGGAGGAAGGAGGAGAGGAAGGAGGGGAGGGGAGGGGAAAGCGAAAGGGCATGGCTGTGTTTCGCGCCCATTCTCATGGTGGGTTATCCCGTCTCGTTTCTGTGTTCCGTTAAGTCGTATTGGTCCAAGGCTGTCGTGGATTTGTTTATAGGCGTGGGCCCCTCGCTTGCGAAAAATAACCGCCGCACGTCCGCTATGATGGCTGTTGGCCGCTTGCTCTCAAAACTGTGAAACTGGGACGTTTTCGGTATACCAGTCACGTACCCCGCGGCGGGGCGACGATTAACATGACTCATACACGTCTTTTCCAGCCATTAGATTCCCTCGAGCCGATTTGCCCTCCTCCATAGATGTCATTTCTCCTGCCTACCGCTCCTCGTGGCGGTGGCAATCGAGCGCTGTTGCACCTGTGTTGCACTCCCCACGAAAAAAAGCTGATATTGCCAAAAGTCCCGACAACCATATCTCCGAAAACAGGTCTGCCGCCGTTGTTTTACGAGGACTTTTCATTTTTCTGCTCTAGCTCCGAACGTTTCTGTCAGCCAAAACTTGGCAGACCGAGTATGAGCTCCTTGGTGCACTCCCGTGACTGTGCCAAAGCTACAGCATTTTTCGTGTCCTCCTTCGGGGCGAACCTTGTCGCTGAAGTTTGAAGTTTGAAAATGTGGTTCCAGGCGTTTGAATTTTCGGTTCCTTGTACTGTACGAGGTAGTCCAGTATTTATTTTTGCTGTCGAACTGGAAACCACGAGAAGAAGGAACGTACTCGGTACGACTTCTGGGTTCCTCCTGTTCTTTCTACAGCAGAAGAAAAACAAGTTGGCTACAGTACAAGAAACCAAATATAAAAGCGCCTGGAGCCACATTTTCAGACTTCAGCGACAAGGTCCGCCCCGAAGGAGGACACGAAAAGTGCTGTCGCTTTGGCACAGTCACGGGAGTTCGTATCCAGTCTGCCATTTTTTTTTGCTGACGGAAACGATCGTATCTAGAGCAAGAAAATGAGAAGTTCTCGTAAAAAAATAACGGCGGCAGACGTGCTTCCAGAGACGTTGTTGTCGGGGCTTTCTTGTGTGTTTTGTGGGCAGTGCAACACAGGTGTTTGATGATGGACTTATATGCTAGAAAACCGCGTTTTTTTTCTCCCCTTTGCCAACTGCCTCCCTACACGAATAGAGGCAGCGGTATAATCCCTGACCAACAGCCCCTCCACGCTTACCGTATCACGCGTGTGATGATAACAAACCCCACGGATATTTGTTTTTTCAGCCGACTTTCTCGACAACAGGGAAGGTGCAATCGCTGAGAGATGCGTCTTCTCCTATGGGACGATCTCCACTTGGAAGGCGCGTCGGCACGGAAGCACAGCATGCTGCTATGATATTTCTATGCGCGTGATGCACCGAACTGGACCCCGCATCCCGAGCCGCCTCGTGTTGTCGTTGTCGTGATGATCGTATTGTTTTCGCCGCCTGGGATTAGTATCAAGTCCCAAACGGGGTCAAAACCCCTTCACCAACGAAGCCCTTTATGTGTGTGGATACCCACATTTGAGGCGTTTTACGGTAGAGGTTTCACCGAAACGCCTCCTTACTTGAGGAGCTCCACACTTACAGTACGTCACCCGATAACTGACCTAGAGTAAATCGCCGTATTGCATCCCGAGGAATAATTCCTATGGCCCAAGTACACAAAAACGCCAGTTTTCAAAGAGAAACTAAATGATCTTGCGACGATTTTCGGGTTGAGGAGACCGGTCATTCAGAAAGAAAAGTGGAAATGTGCCACCTCCATGATAGAACTTGTTGTCTCCGGTCAAACGTTTTCTATTTTTATGCGGAAAGCCCTGGTGCAGTGGCAAGAGGACTAGAACACCATGCCTACGTGTCCGGCGCTGTGCCCGGGTGGTATCTTCCTCTGGTCTGTTTTTCTTGACCGCCGACAGGTTTCGGCGTACGTGCGGGAAGCTTTGCCCGCGTGGAGACCGCTCCCCGATTCTGACATCGAACTCAAGCAGGTGAGACGAGGGCGTGTCACACAGTACCGTGTAGGCACTGTGGACGATAGACGAAAAAAAAATGTTTGAATCGTCTAGTTTTTTTCTGGTTTTGTTGCTCAAACTTGCTTCAAGTCTAGGCTCATACGTAGCATCCTGCTGTAGGCGATGTACTGTTGCCAACAGACACATGAAAAGTATCTTGCTGTTCCCAATGAACCCCAACGGGCATCCACCCGAGTTATGTGGCTGCTGAACTCTATTCGGATAGCCTACCAGAGTTTCCCTCGGCATTCCGTCGCCTCCGAATACCGGGGGTGTCGCGAAAAGCGTGAACGTCATCGGGCGTTTCTCCCTATTTCGCGATAGGATGAAGTTCGACGATGTGCGGTCGATTGTAAAAATGGACGTGGCAATCTAGTGAAGATTTGAGATCACTAACAGAGCGGAAGCACCGCGGCCGTGGCAGCGGCCAGAGCGTGAGTCGCGGGTGCTGGCGTGCCCCTGCTGTGGTATTCCTGCTGCTGTGCTACGGTCACGCCGCTGCTGTCGTTCGTAGTGCGTGCACCGTCGCTGAGCGATTTATTTATTGTACTCGAGGAGAACAGTGGTTATACCTCGTTCTGCCTCAGCAGCTGCACCGCTCTCCTGCAGATTATGTGTCCATTCCTATTTCCTACAACGACAAGAATCACGACGCGCATGCAGCATATCTGTCCAGCCTACGGTCGCAGGCTATCGATGTTATTTTCTAGGGGGCTTGCATCAGTCTGCCAACAAGGAAAGCACCACCAGAGATGTAGGGGGGGGAGGGGGGTGGTACGCAGACCCCCCGTGTATAACTCTGGGTCAGCCGTGATTTACTTCTGATGTTGCCGTGTTATGGACGTTTCGAACTCCTAGCGACAATCGCAGAGCTTCCTCAGCTGCTTTGTCCCTACTTTACCGTGTTTTCTTGATGTTGTACTTTCGAAATGGTTGGGGTTTCCAGATCACGGGAGGCATCACCAACGTGATTTTCAAGGCTCGGAATGCGGCCTCTGGCGAGGGGGCTCTGGTCCGTGTGTACGGAAAGGATACCGACCTCCTGCTGGACCGACGGTGCGGGCTGTTGGAGAGACAGACGGCACGATCGGGTCTGATTTGATTTTTGCGGGTGTGTTTATCTGGATTGGATTGCATCCGATGGGTGGTTGGTTAGCTTTAGTGCGGGGGGGCATATTAAATAGGATCTACGGTACACACAACAATCTATATATTTCGCTGTTTTTATTACCAAAATGTTGGTCCCATTTACTATGGTGCCCCGTAATAAAGGTCGGATTGGATGGGACTCGACGGATTGGGATTAATTGGATTCGAGTGGGTCCGATCGGTCGTCGAGTATATCTGAATGGACTGTATTGGGTACTACCGGGTTGAGTTTGTCGTTGCTTGGATCGGACTGCATTCGATCGTACCGGAATACAATGGGTTTGTTATCATTTTTGTAGATGTCAGTCAGCAACTACATTGGCGTCGTTGGTCGTGATGTTGTTGCTGGTGCTGTTGTTCGAGAGGTTGGTAGAGAAGGTGGATGGGGGGTCTTGGTGTTGTTGTCGGTGGTGGCAGTGATGAGACAAAGGGTAGTGATACTGTTCTTCTGCTGTTCATGATGGTGTCAAGGCTATCCCGCTGAAACCTGCACCCACAGTTGGAAGCCGCAGTATGCAGGGCTAGAGCCGGATTCTCAAAGTAGCAGAAAATGGGCCCGCGCTTGTGTGTGGAGCCAATTGGCGTCGATGCTGGTGTTGATGATATTGATGTTGGATGTTGATTTCACCCTGTTCACCGTTACCACGCATGGTATGTTGTCATTCCTCGTGGGAAAAACTTATCGTTTATTTCCTGAC
>JBBMHQ010031668.1:0-11307 GCA_037834295.1 Postelsia palmaeformis
TCTTCTGTTTCATCGGTTTGTCGTCTATGTTTTTTTTGCAGGTCAGGAAGGATTGCGTCTACTGCAAAGGAACTATCAAGAGCGACGACATCTTGATCGGCCTGTGCAAGACCCCCCTGCACTTCTAGTGCCCCAAGCGTTCCAGGAAGTTATTAATCGCTGAGGTCGTACAATTGAACGAATGCCACGCGAAATTCGGCGCAAAGGCTCGAGTGGAACTCGGGAAGAGCGCCGCCAAGCGCGAGGCTGTGTCGGTCGATCTCCTCGTTTCGAACTCGGAATAAAGGCTTGTACTCCAGAGGAGCCTATTCTCGTGTCTATCGCGGTCTTCCGGTAGAGTACCATGCACAATTTATATGGCTTTGGTCTGCGCCTGAAGTCTGAATTTAGAGGTGTTTGTGCGCGTTTCGTTCAGGGCTCTACACTGTTTGGGTTTTCACGTATCATGGCCATGGCAACACCCGTGGCGTGCCATGGCATTCCCACAGACCCTCATCCATGGTGCGGCAAGGCATTTCATGCCAATGGCACGCTGTCGGGGGTGCCGTTGCTCGCCACGGGTGGTATCATGGCAACCCTCGCGGCAACCGTCACGGTACTCCATGGTCACCCTACGGAATGTCATGTCAACCACGACGGCACCACAATGCTCACGGCTCCTAGGTTAGGATTTGGGTTAGGGCAAGGGATGGGGTTCCATGGTATGCCGTGGAGGTCCGTGGAGGGTCCGGTGGTAAACCGTGAATGATGCCGTGGAAGGATTGGCCGTAGGGGGTGCCACGGCATGATACAACATTTCTAAAAAAATGAATTGAATGTACATGCCTCAATATTTTAGACCCAGGGGCACGCTCCCTTCATCAGGCTAGTGATTCGCAGCGTGCGCCTGCATCTAAATTACTTCAATAATTTCAGCATACATCCATTGTGCGTGTGCTTGCACGTCTGCCAGCGGGTGCTTCTAGTTCAAGCGTGGGGAGAGGACTGCTCATTTTGTTTCGGCGGGGGATTCTCCACACAAGTGTCGGGTGTTGTGTCGCCTTCATCAGGCCAGTAGCAAGTGATTCGGCGTCGGCCAAGGTCTCAATGTTTTTTTTGCATCCTATTTGGGTACTGTGGACCTTCACTCTATAGCGAAGGATACTAATTGTTTTAATCACCTTGGGTCTTTACCCGGGTGTTGATTCGGTTGTTAGTGGTGACAATCGCGTTTGCGTGCCACTAATCTCGTCGCTTCGAGTGTTTTCCATTTTACGCCAGCTCTGGGCCAACTGCTACGCTTCCACCAGCCGGGGGGGGGCGGTGGTCGCGGCTGCGCCGCGTTCGTTGAAAAACGTTTTTCCTCGAGGAAATACTGTCGCAGTTGGCTTTGGCGTTCGCCATAGGTTTTTCGTTCGTTGTAGAACCGTTAGGTGACGCAGGACGTGTGTCTACTCTTGCTCCGGTTCGCTGAAAAAGTGTTTGTTGTCGTAGTTGCATGTCACGCGCATGTCGGCTCCATAAATCAAAACAACTGTACTACAACAGTACCTGAATTTTCGTTCATTGTAACTGCTCTCTGCTTGCGTCACCCTCATCTCAGATTCTGCGTGTTCCACCCTTTCCCATCTCCCTTACGCAAATACACATACCAGGTACATTTATTTAGTACTTTTGATTGAGCGATTGCGTCAATTGCAGCACATCACTGCAATTAATTAGCAATTGTTGGAATATTAGCTCAAACCTACCCACCGAGTGCGTTTTTCGGCATGAAGAGTCTTCTTACACGCTGCGCTTATCCCACGCCGAAGGGAGAACTTTTGAATATCGATGATCCAAATACGCACTGCTGTTGTCGTGGAAAGAAATGGACAAAAATCGTCTGATCGTACCATTCCTGAAGGATTTCATACGACCGTGTCACCTACAATATAAATGTGATACTCCGTGGGTACGGCATTTAACCGCAATAATCAAGGGTCGAACAATGTGCCCACACTTGGCCTACAAGTGCAAATTTGGATTGCATATGTGTGTTCTTCACATTAAACCGTTATATTTACCCGTTGACGTCCACAGCACAAGCCGTGTCCGTGCCGTTTCTTCAATCCTATTGAAAAGAAGAGATACAAGTTATGTTATGTGGTCACAAACCTACGCCACATCAAAGATATTACGTTGCCACGTGGTATGCAGTAAGGACAGCAGTGGGCGATGCAATGCCATGTCATCATACCAGTACTTGATACGACAGGCCCGACCTTCACATTTTTCGAAAAGAGAAACGAAAGAAAAGAAAAGAAAAGAAAACAAAAAAACAGGGAATACAAATCGAAAGAAAAACAGAAAAGTAAAACACACTTGAAACAAAAATAGAAGAAACAAAATGTCGTGCCCCCTCCCCGCCCGCAGGCGATGTGACAATTACCGGAAAATAACTAGATGGGGAAAAAAAAGGATAAAAGAAAAACAAACTAACTATTAATAATATACAAGTAATTATTCTTGTAAGCAGAGCAGGACTACTATAGAAACGAATACGTAGGACATAACGAAGGGGAAATAACGGGTAACGGAAGCGCAGAGAATCCTCCAGGTAGCGGCGGAGGTTTGCCGTACGAGGCGTACAGCCAGGTTTTCCTTGCTAGTCCGCCTCGTACCGTGCTACCCTGGCTACCGTTTCCACCCTGCGTTCGCCGACTATGCCTAGCCCCTTCGGGCCAGGCAGTACGAAACAACAACAAGACAGAAGCAAAGCAGTTTCTTCTCGTCATCCACCCCTGTGCTATCGATAGGCGTTGATATGAAAATAAACTAAATATTGGTACAACATTATCATTTGATCTGTGGACCGTAGTACGCAGCGACATGTTGTGCACGTGTGATGTGTGAGCAGGGATGGATACCCAACCCAAAAAAAGACGTTTTTTTTTCAAAATACCGGAACTCGAGAATCGTTTCGGGATTTTCTTGGTTTTTGTCGGTATTTCAGCAAAACAAGGTTCGTTTTTTTTTTCCGGTATTCTCCCGTATCCAAGAAAGAAAGTTTAGGTATTTCTCGGTATTCCATACGATCGCACTGGGTGTATGTGGTTGACTGGACATACGTGGTACCGAGATTATAGGTATATATACTGATCACAGGGACAAGATGTGGGGGCATAGAAACAACACCACCATGGGCCCTGCACGAATCTTGAAAGTTGGACGGAAGGGATGAAACTGCCTTCTTCGTTGATGGTTGATGGTTAATAAGTTATTCTGATGGTCAAAATAGTCAATAACTCGTTTCGCTGACGGCTAGCCCGTGGTCACAAAACACGCGAAGAACGACTCGATCGGGAACTACAAACAAGTACCCCCCACAACATAACGCGTGCCCCTTGCACCACAGTCCGCAGTAGTAGTAGTACCATCAGCTGAGTACAATTATTCCACCCTTACGCAAGGCAACGGCACACCATCCCGTAACCAGCTGCCCGTAACCCGTAACACATACGAGTATCTTCAAACCAATTAGTACCAGGAAGAAAAAACAAAAAACAAAATAAGGAGTAGCAGGCATACGACGTACGAATACGGCAAGAAAAAAAGCAACATAAACATGAAACAAATACAAACATGCTTTCAGGGTGAAGCCAGAGTCCCAAGGGAACAAGGCTGTTGTATGCTGCTTTGATCCTACGTCCAGCTGGTGGACCAACGGAATAACGATACAAACACACAATACATGAACATATTATCAAACAGAGGGCAGACGCACCAAGCTTAAACCATAGGAGGAGCAGTCCTAGAAGATACCAGTTATTCCGTGGTCCTATGTATGTCCAGCTGGTGGGCGAAGGGGGACACTATAGAAGACAAAAATACCACAAGACTAGGGGGGCAGGGGCAACGAGCTAAAACAAAATCACACACATAAAGCAAAGCAATTATACTCGTAGGGTCACGCAGCCGACGTAGAATTGCAGAGTACTCTACACCTGTTTCCGTGTATGTCAAGGCTCGCGCATATTCCACCCCACTCTGTGCAAGAAAACCAGGTTGTTCACTGACTCAGGAGACAACGTGTTTCTTCGCTTCGTGACAACGTTTCCCGCGGTGGAAAAAGCTCTCTCTGAAGAAGCGGACGTGGCTGGTACCGCTAGGGATATGCATGCCACCTTGTGTACAGGAAAGGGTACGTATCCCCCTTCTTGCACCACCAGTCCAAAACGTCTTGTAAGGATGCGTGTCCGTTAAGGGGGGGCTCGTTACTGTAGCCCGAAATCTCCGACTCCGCTGCTTGCTTGCGTTGAGCCGGCGTATTCTTCGCCCCTGAGACGCAGTCCGATGTGTCCTCTGCGTCGGAGAAGCCCTCAGCGTCTCGAGCCATCTCGGCGAACAGCAACATCGAATCATCCACCTTCTCCTTCTTGCGGCGGTCCATTCGAGGGGGCTGCACAGCCGCCACGCTGACCTCTTCGGTCTCGATGTTCGGCGTGGCGCCCTCTGCGTTGATCTGGGAACGAGTGATGACGTCCACCGTGGCAGCTAAAGTTAAACGACGGCACTCGAGCTTCTCCAGATCTCCCCACCCGCTCAGCTTCTTCGTGCGAGGGTCGCAAAATGCGGCGGTCATTTGGGCGTCCGTGAGGGTCTCAAAGCGGCCCCCGAAGTTATCGAACACGGCCTCCGCCGCTTGCTTGATGTGGTCCGGTAGATTCATGATGGTGGCCTCCAGCAGAATAGTGCTGTGGAGCATCGCAAACAGCATGGGCATCATGCTGTTCGTAATGAAGTTCTCGCCCTGCAAAACGGCGACAGCTTGCGGGAACTTCTTGAGAAGAGCCACCACGGCTTTGGTGTTGTCCAAGTCGGTGGCGGTATAGTCGATGCTTGGCTTATTCGGCTTGCCCTTCATCCACGCAACGGTTTGCTCGATGCAGAGCCGCTACTCGTCGAAGACCACCGCCTGGTTGTAATGCGAGCTCCGCCGAGTCACGGATGACAGAGGAAGCTTCTTCTTCTTACCGACCGCCTGCCGAATGCATTCAAACATTCAAAGGGCAACAGCAACTGGAGTACAAAAGACGAGGGGCACCAGCGGTACGCGATACGGAAAATTGAGGTATGCTCAGCGGGTTATACTATTATAATCTCAAACAGCGACCGCACTGGTGCTTCACACTATGCACTACCAGTATACTGTAAAACAGCGGCGAAAGGCTGTGACCACGACGACACGCACGGCGCGAATACGACTTTTTCTACGAGCTTTACTATATTATGCCGACCTTCGACAAAAAAATACGGTGCCCGGTGCCGGACATACTGGCGTAGGGAGAAGTGTGCGTTTTGAAAGTGCGGGAGAAATAACTGGGATATTTTGTAAATTCGTACGTACAGCTAGTCAGATTTGCACGTCAATTCGTTACGGTTACAAGGGCTTCGCTGCGTGGGCGGCCAACGAGGGTGGCCAACGAATATAACAAAATGTGAAAATGGTGGAAAAGGAACATACGTCAATTATCACATGACAACATTACAACATTACTGAAACAACCCCGACAATGACTCACGTGAAGCTGATCTTGGATTGATTTCCCGAGCTCCTCGCGTCCTTCACGCCACCAGGACTCTCCCCCTTAGCGCGCTTGTAGACCTCCGGGTGCATGCGCCTAAGAGGATGCCAGGCGTTCGAAGTGTTACCATCCCGCGCCTTGATGATATCGGAGCAATGCGGGCACCTCAGTGACTGCCCGTCTTCATGCCGCTTCCACCCCCCAACGGTGAATCCAGGCTCTGGACTTTTTGGGCGTCTCGAAGGCGCTGTCCCTGACCTCGCCCACCTGCTTCTCTTCACCGACGCGCTCGACGTCATCCAGCTTGCGCTTCCTCGTAGTGCCCTTTCCGCTCCCTTTCCTCCTTGCCCGACTCCTCATCCTTCCCTTCCCCCCACTCCTTCTCCTCATTGTCCTCGTTCTCATCATAGTCCCCGACGGGGGCGGGATATACGTCTGGTCGTCGTCATCATCTCCTAGCCCTATCGTAAGATCGACCCCGCCTTCGCTGTCGCTGCCATGCACTTGTTCAAGGTAGTCCGCCATTCACTATCCCCTACGCCAGTGCCAGTCGACGATGCTGGGTTCTGTTGTGAGCGGCGAGCTGTGAGCTTTGTAGGCGTAGGCTGCAGGCCGTAGATTGTTTTCTATGTTATATTCAGGCTTTCTTACAAGAGGGATGGCGAATACCGAAACGATACCGTATTACGGTATCGGTATTTCGGTATCGGTAAGATGCCCGATACATCGTGAGGTGTGGTCCGTCTTGGTTCGCTTGAGGCGGTGAGTGTGCTTGTCATAGTAGAGAATGGACTGGGCCTCTACAAGAAATCGTCAGGGAACGTCACATTGAGCCAGTCATTACACACGCATATTCCGTACGGCATATCTACGTACCCGTAGACCGTGTAGCCAATATCGAGTTGATCAAGGGACTGCCCACCCCTCACTAACTCGGAAACTCTGTTGCCTTGTTGTGTTCGGCCTCTGGGGCTTACAAGCGATAATTTAGTCGACACGAACCTATACGGGCTCCACGTTTCTACTTACCAGCATGGTACGGTAGTGTAAGCCAGCTACATCGTGAGTCGGTTCTACCTTCCCACGGTGTATCAACGCGATACCCTCACAGTGGACATGCTTGCTGATCCTCAGGTTCGAAGTTGCCCACATCTTTGAGGATAACATGAGCCACACAGGTGGCGCTATCTTCAACGCCGCGTCGAGTGCCATCTTCCCTACTGTCGATGGCGAGCTTACTTTCCGGAATCTCCTGGGCGAGGTGAGCACTGGTGATATGTTCAGACTTGGCCAACATTCGGCGGGTTGCACGTAATCCACAGAAGAGCAGAACCAATACGTAGAATGGCCGTAGGTTGGCTCTGTTTACTCAGCGACGATCTTCTACAGAGACAGAAGGATCTTGCAGGCATCTATCTCATCGACAACAAATACACCGAATTTGTACGGTCGGAGACGGTAAGCGGCAAGAGGCCGGTCGTCGACACGCCAGGGTGAATTGGCGCTGCTTAATAACGTTTACGATGAATCATATTAGGACCGAGACACGTCGACAGTACGAGTACCTTGGCCGTCCATGCGATGCATACCGTACAAAGTGCTGATCTCGCACCTGGGTGTGCGATCGTTCCCCGGCGCTCGTTTCTTCGACACCTATAAGGGTGCTATAGCCCGAACGTTTTTTCCGAGGGTACTTCCCGAAATCCTCTAATAAACGAGATATTTCCGAATGCACTTTGTTCGGTATTGACGACGTTCCCGTTTCGAAAACTCGAGCGCTCCATACAGTGCCAACGTACGTACGAAAGGGCCTCTTTCATACAACCACTGTTACGAGCGGGACTGCAGTTTTGTCACTCGTAAAATTCGCATTTTGTTTTTTTTGTTCGGTGTTGCCTTTCTGCCGAAACCAATTTTCAGTACATTGAACCACTCCAACACGAGGGAATACACAGCAGGTCACTACTGAAGAACTCCTCGTACGTACGTAGGCAAGGGTAAAAACAAAGGGCTCGGCTTCCGAGCTTTGCCCGAGGGAGGGAAAGTCAGCCACTGCTAGTGCACCCTGCCTTTGTTTACCGTTTTTACCCGCCGAGTATTGATGTGTGGCACTATCCTCGTGCTCGGAGCGCAGCGCACCAGCACACGCACAGAGACGAACAGGCGTGAGCAGGACAATGTTGTGGCCTCTGTGACACGCGGAGATCGAGTGGCAAGTTCTGACGGTGGTTTACTTTTGCACAAGGAAGAATACTTCCATTGTACCCAGCCATCACCATCCGCTGCATGATATCATGCGTCACCTCGTCCGGACGGCGAGCGCCGACAACGCTGCCCGCACTTCGGAGGCAGCTTGTCCTGTATTCTAGGTCAAGAGCATATTGTTCACATGCAGCTGGGTTTAAATCTTGGTCAAGATTGCATACCCCACCACGCGCATGAGGCTCTGCTCCAGACTCGTTTCATACCATTATAATATGCTCCCTCGTACATACACGCACCTACGTACGAGGTATCGAAGTGCCCGGAAAAGAAACGGATGAACCAATATTAATATTATTACTTTTATGATGCTTCCTTTTTCGGGCAAAGTGCAATAGTTGGTTCATATATTGTTTATCAAAACCAGCGCACATCGTTTGAAGTCATGCGTCCTTCGACAGGCGCGACCCGCGATTCCAGCCGCATCTAGACCCGATATCGAACACCCTCCGCCATCACAATGGCACCTGGTGTGGTGGCAATCGCTCGTCGAGCGTCCACGCTCGAATGGCTGCCACACCCTTGCCCCCTGGTTTTGATTCTCTTTCCCGAAACTATTGTTCGTCTTACTTTTGTTTGCTGTTCCTCATGTATGATATGGACCTAATATTGAATTATGAAAAACGGCCAAGATATCCTTTTTCCGAAGCCCATTTTCGACGGTTGCAAAATAAAATCGAGCTTGGGTACGAGAAGCTCTGCTGTACGTACCAACTCTTACAGCAGGGTATGTATGGTGTCGCCTGATTCTGCATCTATCTGCACAAACAATTTCACCCCCCGGACATAAAAAAAATAAAAATGCTCAAAAACATTCATCCCCTCACTCTAAAGAGAGCCATGTCGAGACGTTGCAGCAGAATGTGGGATAATTCAATCCGTTTGTACCAGCAAGAGGGGGCTGTCGACTGTCCCAATCCAGCCCATCTCGGGTGCCGAGCTTTTCCCGCATGAAAGTTTAGGTGTTCGCGAAGTATAACACCTATTGATAGTGTTTTGTGTCGCCGATGTCTCTCCAAACTTAGGCTGCCTTTAGGACTCTTCGACTGGTAGTGTCGCATAGACCGGAAGCGTTCACTTGGGAGCTATCTGAGCCTCCAATGCTATGCCTAACGCTACCTTTTCTGTTCCATATTGCAGCGAAAAACATCGTTTTTCACGGTTTCGTCTGCCATTCTTACTCTCAATGACACCGGAGCAGGTCTGTCCAGGTATCTTCTTCGCCCAGCTCGACGACGCCGATCCAATCTGCGGCCTGTAAACCATGCAAGGATAGCGCCCGTGGATGTACGTTCGTACGCTGTCCAAAAGAGACGCCGACAGCGACGAACGGGCGCCGTGCCATTCGGCAGTTTTACTGTGTCCCTGGTCCAGTGACGGCTCGTGTGCGTGGGATGAAGGGTGTGTGTTCATATCATGCACAACACTCGGGCGAGGGGATCTGTACCGCAGCAGAAATAGTACATCAAACAAACGTGTTGTCGCCATGTAGCTGTGAGGCTAAAGCGGAGTACACATCGCCAGAAGCAAAGGCTTAACAAGCCTGATACTACTGTAACTTCAAATTTATATGGCACCAATTCTTGGTCTCTTGCACGAATCCCCTCCCGTACCGTGGTAGCCGTTTCAGTTGGGTATGTAGAGGACCGTTGCTACGATAGAGCAAATACAATGTCTTTTGGCGAAACCAAACAATTGACCGAAGGGGCTATTTGAGGGCGCCAAGGCATGATGTACCCAACCGTCTTCGAATGCACACTCAGAACCAACGCCTCAGCGGGTAGGATGGACCGTAAACAAATATGAGTCCGGCGGACGGGCGGGTGATTAATATTAGTGGGTGAGCGCGAGCGAGTCAAACACTACCAGAAGGGGGTGACTCTCCCGGGTGACTATCTCCACCGCGCCTGTACCTCTTGGGGGTCCGGTCGAGTCGACATGCCCACATGCGCCCGGAGAGTAAGCAACTTAACTGCTATATCGGGAGAGACGGCCTGAATTGACACTTGGCACAAATTATGAATGTGGAAGTGTGGGAAGCTCAATATATACCTTGCCTGATCCGCCGGAAGATGAGAACAAAAAACCATCTGTGACGTCCAATTTAAAAGTATTTGTCGTGCGTATACGAAGGTTATGGGATGGCTCCTTTTGATTTCATTGTTTTTGCCAGAATTCGGATGCTATAGAGATACACCGAAGCGAGGACCCTCATGAACGGCCATGAGCAATGCCACCCATATATTAAGGCAGTTCTTGTCAATGGCCGCAATGCAAACGTATGCGTCGCAGCTCTATCAGTCGTCTACAAGCATTTCATACGCCGAGAACTACTATAACACTGCAAACTCAACCTGTTGTGCACCACTCATGACGGTGTACGTAGCCCGTCGCGCTCGCCGCGACTAGAAGCGAGCGGTGGAGCCAGGCACAGACACAACAACAACCACAGATCCCACAGATGTTTTGAACTTCGAACCCTATAGCTGGGCCGTTCATGCTACGGTCGGGGTCGCCTCCCTCATTCTCGTGGAGTTACAGCTTGCTTGTGGAATATCCCAATGACAAAGTAGTTGTCCTTGTATCAAACTACTGTCGTTTCATGGCATATAAGTTGCCCTTGTATAGTGATGATTCAGCAGTGCCAGGTGCCCTGTGATGGGAACGTTTTAATTGGCAAGCAAGTCTATATGAAGTTTGTCCGAGCCGGTGTACAATATACCTCCATCTTGGCGGGAGGAGATACTCCTTCCCTGTACACGTGGGTCAATGCCGTCGCCGACAACAAGCCGCGACGAGCAGCACGATTCTTCTTCTCCTGCAGCTTACCTGGTGAACTGGTGATGGTCTCGAGTGGTGATGGTATTTTCTTGTGCTGATGATAGTCATGCTAGGTACCGGTTGCCCGCTCGTCCACGACTCATCACGCATATCGCGGGTCTCCGCGAACCCTATCGATTTCGGTTGCGTGCGGTATGAGCACCAACCCTTTGGAGCGGTGTTCAAACAAGTCGTGTGCAGCCTTGTAGAAATTGGAAAGGGCCGATGGCAATAACTATAGATACACTTCGGGAATTAGGGGATGCGCGTCAGTGCAGACAAATTGTATGATAGCTGGGTGGTTATGAGTCGGTATGTGGGTGTGGGTTGGTGGGGGCGTACCATAGGTGGATGGGTGAGTGCGCCGGTTGGTACGTGGGCTGGTTCGTGCCATCACGATCACCAAAACTAAAGCCTTGCATCGTGGATGTGGGGACAAGGAGTCGGAGGGGGCGTGGACCGGGAATATATGTAGTGTAATGTTGAACATAATACTAACTAAAAAAAATGTATTAACAGCACAAAAGATATGTGAAAGACAAATGCTTCGGACTACAACAACATCAGGTAGAAAAAAACCAGCAACGCATAATAAAAACAGATAACAAACTAACGAGGGGACGGAGGGTTTGGTTTGTCCCTCGACAAGTATCAACGCAACACCAAATTCGAAACAACA
>JBBMHQ010031779.1:0-17077 GCA_037834295.1 Postelsia palmaeformis
AAAGAAGGCTCCCCTACCCCCCCCCCCCCCCCTCCTCTCCACTACGTACAGCAGTGACTGCCTTGCCTTTTTATCGCGGGAAGGGTACATAACTTTCTTCCCTCGTCGACTCGCGCCTAAAAGCACTGGGGTACACCTTCTACGGGGAACCATAGTAAATAGGGCCAGTTATTTGTGAGTAAAACTTCGAAATATATAGATTTTCGTGTGTACCGTAGGTCCTGTTCAACACGGGCCCCCGTTATAAATATCTAGCATGTGCTCCTCGCTTGAGGACCTCCACGCGCATATCAAGTCAACACCTGACTGTAAGATAGCGCAAGTATTACCCCTGAAAATCGTGTGGTACATACTTTCGGGCAAAAAGAAGCGCGCCATAGCTCCTCCTGCTCGAGGCAATGCTGCTGACTCAAGAAGGGATTACAACCCTTGACTAAAGCCGAGGTTACTCAGCCAGTGGACCCCGGACTGTGCTTTCATGAGAGATACACCCTAAAGAACCAATGAGCTAAGAGTCAGCGCTGACTTGTTAGCTTAGCGGTTAGGGTGTATCTATAGTAAAAGGACGATCCGGGGTCCATTAGCCGGTAAGCCGGGAGCCTTGGATTCATTCAAGGGCTGCAATCCCTTTAGCCAGCAGCACTGCCCCCCCCAAACAAGATGCTGACTGTTGGCTCAGGGGTTAGGGTATCTATCAAATAGAACGTGCTACCCGGTTGTCGAGGTAAATAACGAATAGCACCGGAAAACACTACCGCAATACTGTGCTCCAATGGTATCTGGTATCATAGTCAACGTCGGCTTGAGGAGAGACCCCTTCCTCCGGCAGCAGCCAGAAAATGTTTTTTAAAAAAAAAGAAAAAAAAGCTACGTGCACCTAATCGTGTGGCGCGTCTATAGAAAAGGTGGCTCATGTGAAACATCGACCGACGCACCGCGAGGTTTTCACGCGAGCAAGCTTAAAACACTTTTAGGACTGCACTCCCATTTTGGGGAGAACCCACACAAACTCCAAATAGTTCGCCCCCCGAACGGGACTGAAGTCCATAGGCGTGCAAGGGTTAGAATGTTCCAGAACGTCGAACGGATCAGATCACGGAGAAGACAACGTAACTCAGCTCCTTCGTAACCTGCCGCTTGTGAGGCGTTGTGCAGGACCCGTACATATTAATAGTACGCGGGAACATACTAAATAGGACCTACAGTGCACACCAAAACCTACATAATTCGCTATTTTAACCAACATTGTTTGGTCCTATTTACTATGGCCCCCCGTAATAGTCAATATCCAACCCAGTAAACAATGTCCCTACTGCTGTAGATCTTGCAGGATATTCCGCGCCCACCCGCTATCGATGACACAGGTCAGGCATAGATAGGCCTTCCCCGGACGATCTAAATAATGATCCGATGATCTGTTCGAGGTTGTACACACACTCCCACCGGCGGTGTACACTTCCGTATATATGCACCTCCACCAACCAAGGAAAGGAGGTTTCACGTCCCCGGCATGCCCCGTTCAACGACCTCCCTCCCGTGTCATAAAAACGAGAGAGGTAGAGGTATGGCTGAGCCTACTGCTGCCGCGGGTAGCAAATAAAAGTCCCTCTCTCGGATGAACTCACCAGCCACCCATCGGCCTCTATGACGAGGTTGGCTGCCTGCCTATACGTGACCTTGGCTTCGTACGCAGCGGCCGCCTGCTTCGTCGTCTTCAGAACGCGGATCGAGTTCGAGCACACGTCGGACGAGATCGACGCCGCCAGGCCTATGCCAGCGTTTCTCACGAGCATCCGCGCCATGGCCGTGGGCCTCCTCAGCTTCACGTTCAGGTAGTTGAAGGTCAAGAACCAGGGGAAGTAGCCCACGGCGGTCGCCGCAGCGGCAGCCATCGCCCCCTGGTAGAGACAGCCAAAATTGCCGCCCCACACCTGGTCGAAAAATTCCCGCAAAACTTAGATGGAAGCAAACAGGTTCGTGATTTTCTTTTCTCGGGGGTGGTTTACTACGATGCATTTTCTAGCTGGTGGTGAATTCGTGATATACGACCCCAGCAGGTCTTCACTGAATTGATAGATGGGAGAGACGGCACAGGCGAACAAAAAAAGTCAAGGATCGTCCACGAGGAAGAGGGATGGACGCATGTCTGTGTGAATGTGCCAGGTAGTATCTGCTCGAACGGCGAATCATATACGAGTACAGGTATACCCTTTTCTGAACAACGCCGGCACACGCCACCACCAGTCTTGTGCGGGAGTGCACACTTGCCTCTTTATCGGGTCGTGAACAGGTGTATAACAATGCCACTATTAAGGGGGACCATAGTAAATAGAACCAAATTTTGTTAAAAAAACTAGGAAAATATATAGTTTTTTTTGTGTATCATAGGTTCTATTTACTAGGGTCCCCCTCAATATTAATAGTCGATCCCCGACCGGCCGTTCCAAGCGCGACCCCGGCCCTTTGCTTGTGTGCTGCTAGGGGTTGCTGTCACGTAGCTTGCATGCCCGCAGACTTGCAGATACCACAAAGAGCGAACAGCACTACAAGGGCTGCGACTGAGGCACGCCTTAGCTGGACTTCAGAGCTGCCAGTAGCTACGTATCAGATGGGCGGCAAGGTGAGCCAACCAACTGACAGCATCACAAAACAGACGTCTAGTCACAAACGCGCTACGAGTAAGTCAGACACCCAAGACGCAGAATAATCCGCAAAGAGGCGAGGTTTGCAACAGCATACTGGTAGTAATCAGAACCCACGCTCAGTAAGAAAAACGTGTACTTCCCCTCTGTCGTACTTGTACACACAATTTTTTCAGGCCTTTTCACGGGTCATGACCCGACCCGCAGGTCGGGTCACGTGGTGCTCAAAATGCCAGGGGTCGAGTTGGGTCGGGTCGGGTCGGGTCAGGAAGTGTTCAAGACCTCACGGGTCGGGTCGGGTCGGGTCAAGAGGTTTTTATTTTATGGGTCGGGTCAGGTCGGGTCAAGAGTTTTTCAAATCTCACGGGTCGGGTCGGGTCAAGAGGTGATGAAAAGCTCACGGGTCGAGTCAGGTCATGAACCGTGAGAAGCGGGTCACTCGCGGGTCGGGTTAGCATGACCCGCTAGTCGTTTTCTACTGACCCGCGGGTCGGACCCGTTCATTCGGCTAGCGGACCCGACACTTCAAACACTTCCCGCGCTCTTACCCAAAGGCTTCTTTTGTACCAATACTCAATCATACTGCTTTGGTATCATATTCAACATTAGAACACCGCCAAATTCATATGAACTGTCAGTTCTGATTACTCTGTACATGTCCCCCCGTATAAGTGGAATGCCTATTAATTATACGTACGTGTAGCCACCTAACAACTTCGTACTACTCTTGTACGAAGTAGTCGCCGACCTATGTGAACAGTCGGCAAACTCGCAGCTCTCAACACACAAGGCAAACAGGCAGACACCAACTAAAGAGGAAAAGCGTGATGTCGACAGCAAAAGCCGTGATGTCGGGGTGGTCTCTCTCACCTTCTCCATCAACAACGCGAACCCCCCAGAACCCTCCACCTGCAGCACGGTCTTGCACGTGTCCAGCGGCGTCAGCATCATCCTCCACACCGCGGCCAGCAGGCTCGCGACCCACGTCGTGAACGCCACGGACATTGGCCAGGGCAGCGCGTCTCGCAGAGCCATGGCGCCCTCGTTCGCCGCGGCCATCCCGAATCGCGAGAGGGGGTTCGACACCAAGGCGAAGGACACCCCCTGGTAGAAGCGCAACACGCCTCCCTGGCGGTACAGCTCGGAGATCGCGTCCGCGAGCGACGTGCCGTAGCGGTACTGGTAGTTGATCACCGTCCGCATCCACATGAGCGTCAGGACTTGCAGCACGCCAGCCGCCGCTCCCGGGAGCCCGCCGCTCCCTGCCCTCGCCAGGCACCTCTTCAAGACGCGCCTGACCTCTGGCCACGGCGAGCTACCTGTCCTTGTGTTATTGGTACGTCTAACGCCGACAGAAGAAGTTGGTGGCTTCTGATCCGATTTCGCGGATGCCGAGGCGTTTCCTTTTGTTGCTGTCTGCTTGCGAGTGAAAGCTCCGCCCGTGAGTTCGACGACAAGTCCGCTTGGTCGCAAGCCAGGGTGGTCCCCGACCCGAGCAAGAAGAGTCCCTGGGTGCGTTGGCTCCAGGCGAGGGATGCCCGCAATGCATGTACGCGGGCCTTTCGTGTAAGCGCTGCCAGCAGTTCTAACGCAGCGTAAAGATTTAGAGTCCATTGAGGGACCTGTGCTGTTCCCTGCCGCTCCCAAGAAGCATTGATTGAGCAGGGGCGGTGGAACCACCCCTGTGCCAGATCCCGGCTCGCTCAGCGCTTGGCCAGACAGGAATCGGAGCCACACCAGGGATATGCATGCCGCATATAGCCTGCTGTTCCTGCGGGTGCAATATGCAGGTGATGACAGCGAAGTCGGCAGGAGAGACGAGTTTGCTACACTCGAAAAACAGACACTGACAGACAAAACGCCGATTGGCAGAGCAGAGAGGCCCAATTACCTACGCAGGCACAACGGGTAATAGCATGCATGTACCTCTGGGGATGTCGCACGTTGTACGTGGCAGGCGGCTTCATGTCATGTTCGCCGACGGGGAACGCACCAAGGTTTTCATATTCCAATTGAAGGCATTACGATGTCGGGTCTTAGAATGTTCTAAATTTCCGTGCGCTTCAACTTTCAGTTTTTTTCGCTCTGCACTGCGCGTGTGCTCTCGCTCTGCACTGCGCTGCCAGACCGCCATCCTCGAGATGAGTGCAATGCCTCTTCTTAAGCTTGCAGCATTTCTGAGCGCTGCAGCAATTCCGGGCGTGTTCTTGTCGTGGATCTGGCTTAGAGTTCTCGCCTTCGCGAACCGGTGCCGAACACGACGATTGCACAATGTCGCCGCCCGAGCGACTGTGATTGGATTTTTTCACCCGTTTTGCGCCGGCGGCGGCGGGGGCGAGCGAGTGCTGTGGCGAGCAGTCCTCGCGCTCTCTACCCTCAGCAAGGACTTGGGCAAACCTCTACATGTTCTGATATACACCGGGGATCTCAGCATATCTCCAGAAGACATTCTGTCGGGGGTGGCCAGACAATTCGACCTGTCTATCGATCCCGCAGCGCTTTCCGTGAGCTTTGTGTACGTTCGTTGGAGAGGCTTGCTCGACCCGAAACAGTACCCAGTGTTCACCATGCTGGCGCAAAGCGTGGCTTCGATGGTTCTCGCGGCCGAAGCTCTCTTCCGAGCTACCCCCGACGTATTCTTCGACACCACTGGGTTCGCGTTCTCGTTCCCGGTGGCATGGCTAGCGGGGTGCTCAGTAGGGGCATACGTGCACTACCCCACGATCAGCATGGTGAGAGAGGAACCTTGAAGTTTTCCGCTGCTACAAGGTTTCGTGTTCAATCTTGTTGTCCAGTAGATGAGAAAACAGCAGAGTCGTAAGAAAGGCAGGCTGAGATTTGCATGAAAATAAGAAATTCAGGAGTCGTTACGTATACCGTCTACGCTGTACGTACAGAGTGTACTGAAGTATCTAGAACACACCCGTGCTTAAATAATAAATCCAGCCTGGACCGGTTTTTCTGCCTCTTATCACCCCTGTTCCTGGTACTTCGTGTAGGGGTCCAGTACCTGCTTGTGCTGCGGCCTTGTACCCCAAGTACTCTGTACGTAGGTGGTACCATTCTGGCCAGAAATGTAAGAACCGTTGGATTATAAACATGAATATCAAACGGTCCTTTCATGTCTGCCCAAACTGGTACACAACAGTATAGGACATCACGAGTACTCTGAATACGTACCAGGTACAGGAGACGTATTGTTACGTACATACTGTTGTACCAAGAAAACGAGCACTTAAAAAGTCAGGCTGAGAAATGCGGGAGTCGTTCTCAGTGGAATCCCTCGCACAGTAGTTGTAGACTGAACCCATTCCCAAATGAGAAATCCAGCCTGGACAAGTTTTCCTGCTTCTCATTACTCGTTTATTAGATACGTAGGTGTCCTGGTGCACAGTACTACTGCTGTTCGAGTACGTACAGCGGTGCTGCTGCACCCTGCTGCATACCGCTCTGAGCGGAAATATAGGGAACAGTTGGGCATTAGTATGGAGACTACCGTAAAGTATACCAGTACCTGGTAATCAAGATAACACACCCCCTCGAACGAATTTCAGACCAGGTTTCCTCCTAAACATGCATTAAGGGACACAAACAACAAAAATGGTGGCTTTTGGAAAGTTTTTGTCGAGAAGGTTGCGTAGACGCATCGCTGGGCGTATTCAGTACGCCCTCCCCGTTGTCGAGGAACCCATCTGCTCTCGAAAATCGTCCGAGGGGGTGTGTTATCTCATCATCTTAGTGTGATAGTGTTTTACGGTAAGCGGTCCTCACACTTCCGTCCAGAGACCAGAGTGTGTGGTTTCGAGGAGGTTCAGGTGTTCTGTCCAGCAGCGTCATCAGAGCATCGGGCCATTTCAGACTGCTCTGCTGCAACAGACGCTAGGGTGTTGAAACCACGATTGAAGCTCTTGTCATGGTTCGCTGCTGTCTGTAGTATATACCGGTTTATAGCTGTAGCGCCACCCGTATGTACCTGGTCTGACATTGCACGCCTGTATGCAATGCGTTCAGTATCACTCGAGTTGGACGTGCGACAATAGATGCCTCACGCTCTTGTGCTTTCGCGCGGCCTCTGGCCATGCCATGATGTACGTATGATTGCAACAGAGAATAGAAGTACAAGTACGAGAGCAACAGTTTAGTCACACGGGCAAGAACCAAAGACTCGTCGTAACCTGTGCACATCTGAATAAGAACGTCAGGCTCATTCTGGGTGACGCTAAGAAAGTCGTTTTATGAAACCGTGCTCGACGGGGAGCGCTGCGTGCGTACATTAAACCCCAGTGGATGTAATAGACTTTGCTCGGCCTATGCTCCGGTAGGCTCCTCGAGATCGGTGTGACAATAAAATGAGCCTTCCTCAGATTTATGCTTTCTATTGGGGGGCCCAAACTGCTGTACTTTAGCAGAGCACAGCAGTAGGATTGAATCTCGCGCAGCAGCAACTTGCCGGGATCTTCTAGCAAAAAGAGCGCGACGTGTGAAGCCTGATGTCTGCTGCTCGTCCCGTCTGTCGTAATAGGACCGTCCAGTTGTACGTGCAGCAGGCCTACTGAAGGCAATGCGAGAAATCGCGACACGCTGATCATCGGTCACAGCGCCCACATTCACACGCGCCGTTGTTCCGTCCCGTGCTGTCCTGTCCTGTCCCATCCTGTCCTGCTCGTCTCGACTTGACCGAAAGTGCAGGACATGCTGTCGCGCGTTCGAGATCAGCGCCCTTCCCACAACAACGGGTCGTGGATATCTTCCAGCACGAGCGTGTCCCGGGCCAAGCTTATCTACTACCACGCGTTTGCCTTCTTGTACGGAGTAGCGGGCGGCTTTGCCTCCAACGTCATGGTCAATTCTACGTGGACTAAAGGGCATATTTCCGCCTTGTGGAAGGGCTCTTCCCCTGCTGTCGTGTTCCCGCCGTGCGACACATCGGAGCTTGAGGTAACAACACCAACGCATTCAACGAGTAAGGAGGCTTTTTTTTCGAGTTCCCGAGAAACGATTTGCAAACGAAGAGGAGAAGATTCTGACTACTCTGCACATAAATACAAGGAACGTCTCACACCTCGGATAACGTAACATTTGACGTTTTATGTTGATGATAGGCATCAGCGGGAAATAACCGTAACATTACGTTACTACAGTAGGTCAACGACTATACTTTCTGACTTTTGTGACAAGATAGTGTCAGTAATGTGTTACGATGTTGGCGGGCAATCGCGTAACATTCTGTCAAGAGTGTTAACTTGATCCCGCATTGACCGCAAGCATACGTGTTACGGTGTTGGGGGGGTATGCAGCCGATACCGAGTAACAATGTGCTAGTGTGGTAGCGGAATTCCGCGTGGCTATCGTAACACACGTTGAACAGATAACGTACACGGTCAAATAAACGTTAACATTGTGTTACCGTGTTAGCGACATCAGCCCGTAGCAAGTAACGTTATGTTCGTGCGTCAGCGGGACTCTTACTTGCTACCGTAATAATACCCTTTAGATGGATAACGCACATGGCCAATTGAACGCTTACCAGACACTATGTTCGTGTGTCGGCGGAATTCTTAGTGGCGATCGTAGTACTCGTTGGAGGGAGAACATATACTTCGAAGTATGACCAACGTCACGTCAGCATTATGCTACCGCCGTGTCAGCCGCAGCAAGCAGTCCGTATCGAGCGGCGTTATGTTGCGGCGTTGACACTTGTTTAACTGCAGTCCCGTCTGGTGGACAAACGAGTCTAATTCCTAGTAGTTTGTCCCCCAAACGGGACTGCAGTTCTGAAAGGGTCAGCGGAATCCTTGCTACAATAACACGCCAAGCGGATAACGTAACGTGATCGATAGAACACTAGCATTATGTTTATATGCTAGCTCGTACTAGTATGCAATTTGTGTACGTTGTAACACAATCTAGCAGATATCGTTCATCTCTAATCGAATGATCAACGATATGTTATCTGGTACTGCTGTGTTAGCTCGTACGTGCGAGTATGCAGATTGTATTATAGATGGATAAAGTACTGACAGGGTTCCATTTTTTTCGGCGTTTTATGCGGGGATCGCTCCTTCATATTCCCCGTTTGGGCGTTTCATAAATTTGAAGGCAATGTGTACCGGGGATGACATTTCCTCCCCTCGCGGGGATATTTTTGTAGTTGTCCCCTACTGGGATCTCCGGCGAAATTCGATAGCACGGCTACATTACGTTACTCCGCTCCGCCGCTTAACCACTAGCACAAGCAACACATGTTAGATCTTGGGAAGACCCAAAGGGTAACGTCGCAAGATCACGTTGGACCGACTTCGGCCTCAACTACTGTAACTCGTTAACAGAATGTTGGGCCCGGATTGAATATGGGTAACACAGCAGAATAGAATGTTAAAATCATACCTGGTATACTGTATTGATATTTACTGACAGCAACACCGCTACCACATTAGAGAGACCTCCGCATTTGACTAACATCCTATTACATATTGTTACTTATTGGCCGGCTGAGACTGTAACGTTGCTAACGTCACTTACATGTTACGTATTCCGACCTCAAGACAATCAAAAGGGGGGTCCGAATAATGTTGTGTTGGTAGTTCTGGCCACGACGTTAAGTTACGTAAATATTGTTATTTGCAACATATTGTTGGGTGTTATTACGGAGGACCATAGTAAATAGGACCAAATATTGTGAGTAAAAAAACAAAAATATGTAGGTTTTTGTGTGTACCGTAGGTCCTACTTATTATGGTCCCCCGTAATAGTAGTGCTGGCCAACATGGTAACGTTATGTTAGGGTGTATGGTCAAATCCTAAGATTGTGTTACAGGGTAAGTACAGGCACGGATCACTGCGGAACATAATGTCACTACTGTACCAGAGCTGGACGAGATCGAGCAGAAACATCACGTTAAGGCGTGTGCACGTTTGTGGGTTTTCAGGTATCAATGTATTACGGCGTTAACGTGACTGCTCCTCCAGTGCCAACACCAGATCGGCACGTGGTGACGTCCCTGCGCTAGGCCCCATAACGTAGATAAGTTGTTATCCAAGTGTTGCTTTATCCGAGGTGTGGAACGTTCACATATCAAAACATAGTACGAACGACCCTTGTATCGAGGGACAGATTGGTACATACCATACTGCGGGTGTAAAGTAGGAGTAGCACCGTCAAAACTTTTAACATGATCACGCCACCCTGTACGCGTTGAGCCGCGGTTGAAAACTTCCAAGTTCGTGGGCGTACGCTACCTGTACGGTACCGGCACTCTCAATTAAAAAAAAAACCCACACGGAGTCCAGCCTGAGATTCCCGGGGACACGAGAACTCAGGCAGTGTTTATCTCACCGTAAGTATTATTACAGTGTGGAACGCACCTTGCCTTGAACGAAAATTCTAGTCTTATTGGACCACTATCAAGATTTCTTATAACACGCTCTTTCTTGAATATTAAATCTCGTTTTTTGGGTCAGTACCCCGCTTTCTTCGCATTCACAGTTCCAGCTGTATCATCTCCCTGTGCGAAAGTTGAATGATACCGATGGCTGAATGTAGACGACGCGGAAGCGTCCTCCTGCTTTCGAGCTACTCATGCTTCTACATTTTCTGGCGAGGGGACTTTTCGCTCGCCATCTCGAAATATGATAAATGACACCATCTTCTTGCGCAGAATATGTTGTTTTTACGATAAAAGGCGTTGTCAATCGGGAACGGGTTTTCTTCCCTCACGGCTAGTGTTGTTTGGTTCACGTTTACGTTGTCAAATTTCGGTTCTAGGAACCATTACATCACATCACCCGTCGATGTGCAGTGATGTTATCGTTACGCCTCTTCAACCACTTTGGGATCCGGGGATGACGACCGAATCAAAACGTCAGGTGCGGTTTTACCAGCCGACTGCTGTAGTACAGCGATGTTCGCTCTATAGTGTAGGTATGGTATGCGCGAGGCAACAATGCCGGCACTATGGCGGCGGGCAGCCGGCATTAACTACTCCGCACACCGCCTGCCACACTGATTAAACCCGTCCGTGCCAAGCGACTTATCTCACAGGCACTAACTACCATAGCGGGCAGCCGGAACTACTATAGAGGGACCACTACTGGAGTGGAAACGCGCAGTACTTCGTATATCCGGTGTATGTATCCGGTGTATATATGTATGTACGGCTGTACCGTAACCAAAGCAGCAATCGCACACACGCGGCTTGCAAGGACGCGTTTCGACGAAATCCGCGATCTCCCAGCTGAGGTTGTGTGTGTGTGTGTTTTATTTAACTTTTTGTAGACAGAGTAGAACCACGCCGCGCATGTGTCGGGAGATTTTCATGCACTACCTGTACGCACAGTGTTACGAAGGAATCTACAGAAGTAATAATCAGAACCAAATATGGTGCGCAACCTTAGGGATATACCTGGTTTTTGTGGGTCCATCGTGAGTTCTGATTCTTACCACATATGCCCACCCGCAATAGTTCGGGTACATCCCCTACCTCGGCAGCAGCTCGGGCTGTTTGCTTCGTGCGGCCAATGCTGCACAGATGCTCCGAGTATACCCGGAGTATCGAGTAATTTTCGTACTCCGAGTACTCCGAGTATAAGAGTACTGGGGGCCTAAATACTCGGAGTATTTGGAGTATGAACAGTACTGAAGGCCCGAATACTCCGAGTACTGGGAGTATAAACAGTACTTATACTCGGGTACAAGCAGTACCCGGAGTACAAACATCTAAATTACTCGGAGTACTCCGAGTATCGCGAGTATTGAACCCAGGAATACTTCATCACCCGAGTAAAATACTCCGAGTAATACTCTAACCCGGAGTACCTTGGAGTATAAAACCCTGAAATTCTCCGAGTATTACTCGTACCTAGCAGTACCAGACCCTGAAATACTCCCGAGTATTGAAGTATTCGCAGTACGAAATGCCCGAATATTCCGAGTACTTGAAGTACGAGCAGTACAGGATCCCTAAATACTTCAAGTACGGAAAGTATTCCAATTATCGAACCCCAAAATACTCGGAGTACAGCAGTATTCCAGAGTATGGAACCCCGAAATACTCCTGGTACAAGCAGTATCTAGAGTATCCACCCCGCGAAATACTCCGAGTACGAGCAGTCTCTAGAGTACTGGACCCCAAAATACTTGAAGTGAAAGCAGTGTCTATAGAATATTCACCCCTGAATTACTTGTGTTCCAAGCAGTATCTACTAAAGAGTATTGAACCCCGAAATACTTGAAAGCACGGGCAGCATCAGGAGTATACTCGATACAGAGCCCCCCCCGCTGTTAAGAAATTTACTCGTACGAGTTTTGGTAGGGCTTGTTTTGTGTCACAAATAAGAAACTGCTGCTCAGAAACTTTGCAAAATCGTTGGTCCCGTAAGAAATTGAAGCTGAAGTCTCACTATAAATAAGAGAATTCATCGCATACGGATAAGAAATTTGCAGGGTTGGGTGCTATACTAAATACCATATGTACGATATATCAGCCAATAGTAGATTGTGCTTAATGACTAGATAAGAAACCGAGCCTCGATGCCCAACTGGCGTTTCTTTCTCACTATTGAAAAAGCGGAAGCCCAATAGGAAAACCCAGGCTGAGATTTAGAGGAGCATGAGAAATTCGAGAAGCATTTTATTTTAATTCTTGTATATAAATCACCCTCTCTCACATAAGAAATCCAGCCTGGACTATATTTCTTGTTTCTTGTTAGGTGTCCTGTACTCTTTGGCATGAGTTGTTATTTTTCGTATATTTGCAACTTCACCAAAAAAGAGTGATTGATTGCAAGTTCTAAAAATGAAATTAAAATACGGGTTAAAAGATCTACAATATGAGAGGTTGTACGTATTGAACTACTTCCCGAATTCGGAGCCCCCGCCGTATTTTTTTGCTATTTAAACAAAACAGCAGAAGAACTGAAACTGGCAAGTGAATGAGTGAAGATCCAAATTTTGCTGCAACCTGCCGCTGACTCGCACCATCACAACCACACGCATACCACCACACACCTCACAGTATTCACAACAGAGTATATTCAATACCGTTTCGGTAGAGTGAGAAAGGCGCTCCCGTAGGCCTCTGCATTTATTTGGCGGTGTTGCCTGCTACGCAGCATGATGAGCGTTTCTTCGGGCGTTGTTGGAGAGGGTGCAGCAGAAGTGTCAGAGGCGCTGCAAGAAGAAGAACAGCAGCCGGAGTCTCAAGAATAATCCTCGCCTGCAGAAAGTACAGATGTCCCCACCGCGTCTCTGGTGTTTCCAACGAGGATAGTGTCGTCGTCCCCGTGCCTGATGCTACTCAGAGTATTGGGAGCATGAGTAGTACCGACGGCCTAGATACTCAAAATACTGGGATTGTGAGCAGTACGGGAGACCCCAATACTCGCAGTACTTGGAGTATGAGCAGTACGGACGGCCTAGGTACTCGGAGTACTTGAAGTATGGGCAGTGCGGAAGACCCAAATACTCGGAGTACTGCGAGGATTGCGAGTATGGAACCCCGAAATACTTCAGCATTCGAGTAAAATACTCCGAGTAATACTCTAACCCGGAGTACCCTGGAATATGAAACCCTGAAATAGTCCGAGTATTACTCGTACCTAGCAGTACAAAACCCTGAAATACTCCGAGTATTGAAAGTATTGGAAATACGAAATGCCCAAATACTGCGAGTGCTTAAAGTAAGAGCAGTACAAAGTCCCTAAATACTTCAAGTACAACGAGTATTGCAGAGTAAAAACCCCCAAAATACTCGGAGTGCAGCAGCATTTCAGAGTATCGAACCCCAAAACACTCCGAGTACAAGCAGTATTGAGAGTGATCATACCCGAAATACTCCGAGTACGAGGAGTATCCCAGAGTATCGAACCCTGAGATACTCCGAGTATACGAAGTACCTGAAGTGAATGATCTCCAATACTCGTTACTTTACTCCAAGGTACTCGGAGCATCTGTGCAATGCTGCAATCTTCACCTTATTGCAGTTCGTTTATTTGTTTCTCTTGCCCCGTCGACCCTGGAAAAGAGCCAAAGTGGACCCCTCTGGGTCACATCCGGATCGGAAAGGAGACGACTAAGATGTCGATTGACAGCAACGCAAGCGGTAATTTCTGTAGTACCCGAAGCTCAGCAAGCACAGCAAGGACTGGGCGACAGGCGTGCAGCATGGGGCATGGTACTGCTCGCTCTGCTGCGCGCAGGTTGTAGTTGCGACACTTGTGGCTTATGATCGATATGCCCATAGCGTGAAGAGTGAAAGTAGCAACAGCTCGCCGAGAAAAAAAAACAAAAGAAAAAGGCGTACTTCACCGATTCGAGCTGTTGGTTGTTGCAGTTTACCGTATGGATGACCCAATCTAGTAGTTCGGTGCTCAACACACGTTGCTTATGCCGCGTACGAGCAAGAAAATACGCGCAGGGGCGACCGTACGTCTGCGCGGCTTAGTGCTCAATGCAAGTCGCTCATGCCGCCTCCATCTGTCCACGCAAACAAACGAGGCACCACGTTGGGTGACGAGTAGACGTGTCTTTCGCTGAGGAAAGGGAATGACGCGGCGTGCGACCTTCAGCTACCCCGTGCGCTTGGCGCCACCGAATACGCCCTCTTCCAGTTGCACCGTGATTTTTGGGGCGACCGAACACGTCCTATTTTGTCCGCTGTGAAGCGTATTCCAGCGCCCCACGGGCGGGAGCACCGTCTCCCGCGCCCATCGTGCTTTTTTCGCTCCCACGCGGTGTGCGGCTCGGTCAAAATCCGATTTTTCGGTGGGCCGCCAACAAGCTAATTTGTCGGCCCATTATTTTTTGCCCGCTTTCCGCTCGCACCATGCAGAGCATTCCCATCCAGGAGGAGCGCGAGCGCTGCGCCCTGTCCGTCGGACAGTTTAGACCGGAGAAAGACCACGCGATGCAAGTCCGAGCGCTGGCGGAGCTGAGGAAACTCTCGAACACACGCAAGGCGTCAGGCAACGACACACCCAACGGCCTCAGCTACTCGTGCTTCGACGACGTGCGGCTGGTGATCCTGGGCAGCTGCCGGAACGACGACGACCGGCGAGTGCTGGCGAGGACGCAAGCGCTAGCAGTGGAGCTGGGTGTGGAGGAGCGGGTGGAGTTCGTGGTGAACTGCAGCTACGACGAGCTGAAAGGCTGGCTGGGGCGGGCCAGCGTGGGGCTCCACACCATGTGGAACGAGCACTTTGGGATCGGCGTGGTGGAGATGATGGTGAGTGGCGTGTTGGTGGGCGGCATTGTTTTTTCCCCCCGCGTCTCGCCAAGTTGTACCGCTCTGGCCAGGAATATAATGAACGTTCAGACATTGATATGAAAACGAAGAGGTTCTTATCCATCCGCCCAGATTAGTACGTAACGACGTTTTTATACGGAAACTCTTGAGAATGTGTTTGTAGGCGTGTGGTTCGTTTCCCTCTGTCTACCGCCTGTTTATGTATCTTGGAACGCAAAAATAGCAGACGATGACCGGCTCCGCGGGGTTTCTCGTCCGACTGTGGAGCTCAGGTGCAGCCCACCGACCACCACTGCAGTTGGCTTGCTTCTGCAGCAAGTGTGTTTTTCTAGTGGTGGTTTTACGACATGTACTCCACGGATCGCCATTCACGCCGCAGCAGGCTTCTTGCGCCGTTTTTCACGGAGCCGAGTACCCTACTGAGAATTCCGTGTTTTGCATGCCGCCCGCATTGGTCGAATCTTGATGTTAATTGTTGATGGCAAATTTTGATGAAGTACCCTCTCACACACAACTACAAGTACGTACCTGGGATATTTTTTCCAGATCTTGTGCTGCCGTATACCTTTGGTACTGCAGCACTAGTATTTATTGCTCAATGTTGCTGCTACAGAGTAGCCCCAGTTTACTGGGGCATCTACATACTACTCTGGACGAACATGTGAGGACCGCTTGGTCTTCATATTTATGTGTGAAGGGTCCTTGTATTACCGTCCTAGGTGGTATAATATAATATGTAGAAGCAAAACTACTGCTGTATTCACGAATTGTCCGTCCGTCTGACCCCCCCCACCAAATTTCAGAAGTTCACAACCTACACATTTTTTGTTTCCCTTTCCAAACGGTCCCTGAAGGTTGACGCTCATACTGCACACAGCGGAAACCAATAGCCGACCCACATTCAGGCGGCCATGCGCCCATGTCCTCGGCTGTTTTTTTTGTGCTCTTTACTTTAAGCTATATGCGTGGCCCCCACCCGAACACGCCTCTTACAGTAATCGCTTGAGCAAGAATCGGTGCGATCATCGTTCGGAAAGCACGCTCGGATCGACAATGTAGACATGGGTTCTATCGGTAAAGGGGTCTGTCGCCGGCGGGCATTGCCAAGTTCGGTCCGTGCTGCTGGCATGGGCGTTGATGGTGTCTTGCAGTGGAGAAATTTCGGCCGGGGTAGTTAGGGCCCAGGGTCGTTTATTTCGGCAAGCAGCAACACAAACAACACGCAACACCACAGCAGCAGCAACACCAGCATGCCACCATCAGCAGAAGCAACATTATTGTATAATAAACGTCTCGCCCTTGGGCCTTGCCTCATCACAATACATGTACTCGTGTCATACCATGCAGAAGCAGTGGCTACTCGCACTCTTCTCTCTTGTTTGTTGTGTTTGGACCTTATTTGTCGGATTTTTCCTATTAATAGATTATGTTACGTACGAGTTCTATTAATTATTTTCCAGCTTTCATCACAGCAGCAGAAATTGGACACAACATCATCTCACGCAAGCCACCTCAAAAAAGCCCGCAGCACATAGGGAAACGAACATCAGTGCAAGGCCCAACAAACCAAGAGGTCGACACCGCTTTTCTGTCAAACGGCCCATGACTCCAAATGTAACGACTACTGCTGTAACTGCAATATGCACATATCAAGTGGAATCCAGACATACGTAGTTACTGTTAATTCTAGTGGCAGGAAACAGCAGCGGCAGGAGCAGCCACAACAAAGTGATAGTTGCAGAAATAATCAGAAATAGATGTTGAGGTCTTGGTCTGTTGGGCTCCTGACAAAAGGTTTACCGATCGCCTTTCCAAAGTTAGCCTTACCAGGTATAACTTGTAACACTCCCCCCCCCCCTGGAACGGACCGCATTGAATACGGGTCGACGTGTCACCAACACGCGGTTCCAATTTCGGGGGACCCAGGGTTGTTTTTCTTCAGCATCGACATGGGGGATAAAATTATTTTTTTCTTCCAAAACGGTTTCTTATGGAGGGTGGTGAGATTCGAACCCGCGACCCCCGAAAACCCGTATCCTGCCGACGACGCCATTTGCTATGGTTTAATTTTTAGAGTGTTTGCGATAGAAGTACAAAAAAAAAACTTTACTTTCGCTCAAAAAAGTGAATTTCCTTCCCTTCCTGATTTCCGTGTGTTTGCGAGTGAGGTAAATCAAATCCTGCAGGCGACGC
>JBBMHQ010031890.1:0-17075 GCA_037834295.1 Postelsia palmaeformis
AAGACGACGACTCGACACGCTTGTCGGCGCAAGAGAGCGAGGCAGCGGGGAACGCGGAAGTTGTGCAGGAGCATTCTATGGAGCCGTCTGGACCGCCACTGGTCTCTCGCCGTTGGCCCTCTTTCAAGGAAGCATGGCCCCTAGAAGCCGTTCCCAGTGACGATGTACCACCCGCGGTTTACGAAGAGTGGAGCTCCTCTGAGGAAGACGGGGCGTTGTTACAGGGGGATGCTTTAAGTAGCAGTGGTGGCCAAGAGTCTTTGGTTGGAGAGGTTATTGTTACAGAAGGCATCCTCCAGCTGGAAGATGCGCAAGCGCCGTCGCCCGCTGGAAGCGGCAAGCAAGACGACTTACCGCCGAAACCAAGAGAAAATGAACCCGAAAATAACCCAAGGCGGGAGGGTTCGGGCGAGGTATTGGAAACCGAACCGAATCTTCGAGTTGAGCCTGCACAAGCCGCAAGCAACGGCGTGTCTGGCAACGGGAAGCTTGGGCGGGAGGGTTCGGGCGAGGGATCGGATACCGAACCGGAAGTTTAAGTTTTTCCTGCAGAAGCAGCAGCCAACGGTGTTTCTGACTAAGAGCTCGCCGGTGGAGGCGGCGCCGGGGACCCTGGGAGTAGTAGCTCAAAAGCAGCAGATAAAACGAGTGCGCCGTACGAAAGGGTATATTATTACTGTTGCAGTAGGGTGCCGTACTGTACATGTGGGCACACGTGTGTGGGGCGAAATACTGTTTTACGAGAGAGTAGGGTAACGCCCGTCCTTTGTATATGGGTCGAGACGAACTCGCACAGGCGTTATCGTTTGAGGACCGTTGTCGTGCTTCGAATTATTCGGGGGGGAAGCCTGATTAATCCATTTACAGTTATCACCATGATAAAGTATGCTACTCTATGCTGTTGTATGATGGTACGATACTATCACTGCATATACTTCTCGACGAATACCTAACAACTACTTGGGAGGAGATTTATGTTGTGCGTACATGGATCAAGTCTATCAAGACAATGAAGACGCCGATCGGCGTACTCTTAGTAGAGTATGTTGTCCTGTCCGGACAAGGTGGATCAGTCTGACGTGAAGTTGCTGGAGAAGTGTCGACAAGAAACCTGGTGTTTGTCTACTTCGAGGTGCTGCTGTCGATCTTGCGATGTAGGCGTCCTTGCCTTCCAGATTGCCGGGGGGCTGATGGCCCCAACGCGTGGTGCCAGTGTACGCCTTGCATTCGGAGCCATACAGCAGTACAGGCAATAGATGATTAGTCTTCCTAGCTTGCAGCAATACGAGTATGTAGAGCTTTAAGGTGGGCAGCTGTTTGAGGTCGTGCGTCTGATGCGCCTCGTGTGTCTGAGGTGCATCGGGTAAAATACGTGCTCTACAGCGGCCATAGAGTTGTGTATATATCAAGTTTGTTTCCGGGAAGGCCGCTACATACTTTGGTCTTGAACGTCCAAGCCTCCCAGACGTGACGGCGTCTCCCTGAGTAAAAATTGAACTAGACTAAAAGCGTCCGCCGCCCCCGAGAACGAGCGAGAAACACTTCTCCGCGCGTCGTTGGGGCCCGGACCATCGTGCTGCAACAGGACTGCTGTTGTGCTCAAAAGCTGCCACAGTTGGTCGTTATTTTGCAAGCTAGACGGCACCAACTTTCGTACCTGGCATAACTTTTGGGGACCCCAGTACGTTACAGCCAGGGCAAAAAAGGAGAGGTGCGACATTGAACCGACGAATGTGTGCGCGTAGAAGTGTAGTATCATGCTGCGCGCGTGTCGTGTACCTCCTTCCATTGCAGCTTGGATATTTTGAGACTTATCTGTACCATTCCGTACCCTAGCTGGCCGGGGTGCTTCACGTAGCCGTTGATGTAAGCGTCGTAAAATATTTCCTCTCGTTTCCCCCCTGAAATCCTATCCCAACTGGACCAACCGTAATCACATTGAGGTCGGTTGCCCGGTGCCAGATACGAATGTCTTACGATTTATTATTATTAAAAATACGCCTCGGCTATGAGATGGTGCCAGATACGAATGTTTTACGATTTATTATTATTGAAAATACGCGGAATCTATTTTTGCAAGCTGCGTGTGATTCTTATTTCAAAACCTAATCATGCAACGGGGTGAGAGCCTCGTGGAGAACATACAACACCTCGGGGGCTTCAATTGTAGTATTCATAGTCGGGTACAGTCAGTATACACTTTCGAGGTGGTCGGAAAACATACCCATGCTTGGGACCAGCAAAATCTCTCTTTGGCATCAAGCGCTTGCTGTACCTCCTTGCACCGTGATAATGTTCATGTTGCAATCGACCGTGTCAAACTCGCCCGTATTACAAAGTATGGCTCATTCACTGTGTTTACTCAACATGGTCTGCACGTCCCAACAAATCACGACACATTGTCATCCTTGTCACTACGAGTAGAGAACATGAGAGGCGAAATAGGTATCGCCACACCTGTGTTACTTGACTCACGCGATGCCCTGAGTGCACAAAAGAGACCCACAGCTTGTTTCATCGCGGTGGTGTTCTCGTCATGCCCCCACGTGCAAATATTTCAGTCCTTCCATTTTCCCTGCACCACACAGGTTATTAATAGTATAACTTTTATTTTCAGGGAATACATTCAGTCTGCAGCGCCCATTTATTTCCTTGCTTGGAACCAACAAAACGTGGCACCAGCCTTCGACGTAATCCGAGGTCGAATGACCAATTGAAGGCTTTTCAGATCTTCTCTGCCTTCCTTCATCGACCACCCGAGGCTACGCGCGTTGGCAGTGTCGCTGAAAACTAATTAATGTCTGTACGACGATCGGCGTGGTCCACGCCACAAAATGTTCTCTAGGCCGCGGCTTATTCACACACCAGAACCCTGTGTTACCAGCTGAAAAACGAACAACTACTCCAACATCAACACCAGCACCGTAGCAGCCACGAAAGGAGTTTACGATGCCCAGGCCCGCACGGTGTCTCGTAGACATTCCACCATGTTGAAAATCTCTCTCAGAACGACACGCTTACTTTTACAGCAAAACACATCGTCACAGGCGGCAAGCGTGTCATTTGACGCAAAAACACTCAAAATCGCACGCGGGATAGGTTGCGCTGAAAGCTGTCTTTAGGCGCCACCTCAACAACGTATTTGCTGTCCCACGCGGCCATCTACCCAAAGCAGCGCATATCGCGCCCACCCACGCCACTCCTACTGTTGCCTTCAGCTGAATCACTCAATATATCGCAAAAGCAAGGCGATTGCCAATTTTTAGCGTCATCAAACGTTGTACGTCACAACAACCATTGACAACACTCATACGACAGCAGTGCAAGCACCCACCGTGATCCACGAGTGGGAACCCTGTCGCTTTACACACGAACGTTTGAGCGGTACGCCCAGGAAAACCCAGCCGGCAAAGCGCCCGTCTGCAGCACCGGCGAAACGGGCAGTGATCACTCAAGGTACCAGCCTTCTCGGCACCATGCTGAGGACGTTGAGGGCGCATTCTTTACTGTACAGACTCTATGGGGATATTTTAGCCGCCGACAACGATCCCTTAAAAAGTACGGAAACCCACGACACGGTCTCCAGACAGCAGCGAATGTGAAATGGTGCGCAAAGTTTCCACAAGGGTTGCTGCGGGATGTTGGAATATAGCCAACACCAAAAAATATTTCGGGAGGGTGCTCGATAGCTTCGTGCTGTCTATGTAGAAATAACATATTGCATAATATACTCTTGACAGCGGTGACCACACGCCCTGCGTTCCTAGACTCCTTGAGTACAACAACGTCAAAGCATCACCTGCCCTTATCGGGCTTAGCACATGCAGGAATAATGTGAAAAAAAAAACTCCCAACACCACTCGAACATTCTCCAACACCCAAAACGAAACGATTGAAGTACTGAACACGTGCATGAACGGGGGGAGTGCTATCAATATTAAAAACACCAACCTTCAACCCGCTACGAGCAGCCCTGCGCAGCCCACCCCCTCTCCCTCTGTGGCAGACTCTTGGAAACCCTCCCTACCACCGGCCCACCAGACGTGCACGTGCAGCCACGCCAAATACGCGGCCTCCTCCAAGCCCTCCACCAGTCCGGAGTCGGAAACCTCATCGCAGGTGAACTCTAGGCCGGGCGATTTTTCGATGAGGGGAACAAGGGCGTCGACTCCGTAGCGGGTGCGGGGGTGCGCGACGACAAAGTGTGCCTGCCCCCCCTCTGCCATGAGCGTTTGGAGCACCCTTATAGTGCCCTCCGCGTCAGATGCCTGTCACAGCAGAGCATGACCAGGCAGCGCACAAAACAGCCACAACAGCAGGGCAACCAGGCGGGGGAGGGGGAGGAGGGGGTCGGGGAAAGGAGACTCGTTACAAACCTCGTCTGACGAAAATATTTTAGGTCTTACTTTGCCTTTATCCAACAGTGGCGGTAAGCTTGCCGTGACATAAACAGCTCGTGCTTCGCAGTCAAGCTCGATTTCTTCCGACGCTAACTTAATCATAGAGATGTCACCAGTCGGTACACAAACTAAATCCAGGGGGGAAGGCGGGTGCAACAAGAGATGTGGACTTTAGGGTGCCGAAATAGAAAAGGTGCCCGATACCTGGCAATCGCCTATGCACGCAAGATAGCGAAGGGCAGCGGAGAAGAACGACTGCCGTTGCTGACCGGCATGTTCAGGCAGCGATAATAATACTGCAGACTTTATCTATCAGCGGAGGCGGCGATTAGGCATCAAATTTGCCCTTTATCGTGATCCCCTCATACCGTCTCTTGATTTAAAGTTCTTTCGCGTTTCGCACCTGACATATGTGGTCCGAGGCGATAATAACGTCGAACCGATCTTCGTGTTCGATGCTTCCCACGTCTTCTCCCTTCCTACTGTCAGCGAGGTCAACCTCACCCCGGTTGGATTCGCAGGTCGCCAACGAGGGCGCCGAAGCCTGGTCGGCATCTTGGCGGTCACTCCTCGAGGGACACAGCGGCCTCACCCCGGGTGCGTGTACAGGTAGCGTGTCCCAGTCTAGATGCCGAACACTTACCCCTCCCTGCTCCGCAATGGCCACCCCTGTACACCTAACGGGTGAGTTGTCTACGCTACTGTCTACCCCCGTTCGCCTACAACCCTCTCCTCTCTCGCTGTCAGCATGGTCACTACTGGTACACATCGAGTTAAGATCTACGTTTCCTTCTAGCGCTCTCAAAACGACGGGATTAAAATCGCTCAGGGTCACGGCCGCGGCGAAATGGGCCGCCACAAGTCCGCACAGGCCAAGGCCTGCTCCCACCTCTAGGACACGGCGACCGCGGATCACCTCCGGGTGCCGGCAAAGGTACCGTGAAAGGATAACCGCGGCCGGCCACATCTGAAACCCAACATCGAACTGGCTGTGCTGCCTCTCTTTAACTGGTCTTACCAAAATTGAAATATGTTCCGTATGCTCGCCCCCACCCAGGGTAGGAGTTCCCTGTCCCTGGCTGGCGCGTGCACCCAAACTTCGGCTTCGCGCGGCATCAACCGCAGAGCACGAGGGAGGGGGGGCGATACCTCCTCCGCCGTTACTGGCGACGACAAAATCGTAACGTAGAGGGAATCGTCCCAAGGCTGAGCTCTCGCCGGGGAAGGAGGCACGCATCGGGAAGACGCAGCCTGAGGCAACGATGCGGGCGGCAGCCAATGCTGCCGCGCTCTGTACATCGTCATCTTCGCCATCACCGTGATCATCTACTGCTAGATCACTGTCATAATCCACTTCTATTTCGTCGCCAACCGTGCTGCTCGTGGGCTCCCTATCGGTGCCAAGCTGCTTGTTGTCAACCGCTGCTGCCACGTTGCTCTTGCGACCGCGAGCTCCTCCTGGAAGCTGTCCATGGGTCATGAGACGCAGAATAGACTGGTGACCTCCGATTACCCCGAGGTGCTCGGAGCACTCCACTTCTCGACAGAGCTCGGCCAAAGCCAGGAGGCACCGGATGCCCAAGGCCTCGTCTCCGTCGGCCAGGCTCGCGAGGGCGGCAGAGTGTAGTCCTTTGACTCCCTCCCATTCGCTGCCGTGCGTCAATCCGCGTTCTAGTCGATCACGTGGTTTTAGCCAGACCGGAGGCTCGACGGCGTCCAGGAATTGCAGGACACCATCTTGCTGAATCGGAAATTGAGAGGCACGCAAAGGAAAACGCGTGGTTTGGAACTCGCGACATACTGCCGTAGTTTATTTAAGGAAGTGGACACTCAAATCTCGCACAGCAGCCTGTGGGATTGCATACATAGGCGGGTGAACCGGCCATGTCTATTAATAGGATGATTTGCTCCCGGGCATCGGGGTCGGACAGCAGTAGTACGAGAATTTGCACAGAACACGGACATGCAATATACGTATACGTACCTCACACGCGGAAAGGGCTGAAATAGAGTGTTTTGTCAGAGTGTTTAATCTTCGAATCCCCAACGGAAGCCAGGAAGTTCACATGTTTTGCTGAAGGATACAGTAGTAACAGGCTACTCGTTCTCACCAGATCGTCCATAGAAGCCGCTCGTATGCGCAGCAGTAGCCACCCCCTCCGGCAAAGATGGGCACCCGCAAAGCCAGGAATCGGGAATTGCGAAAATGCGGCGGGTTTAGGCAAGGGGATTGAGAGCAGAAACAGTAGCCTCTATACACGCCTTCCTGTGTACGTAAAACTCCTGTTTTGGATCTTGAGTACGAATAGTGGAGGGGAGCTCTCGAAGGGCACATACCTCTGATCCTCCCATCAACGCCAACGAACTTTGGCGCACAAGGTCAGAATGATAGGACCCTCCGCGACGACGGTGATCATGGCGGTGATCCGGTGGTGCAATTCAACTTGTCTGTTGTGTTTTTACGTGGGCAAAAGGTTGTTTCCGAAACCGAGCCTTTCCTCAAGTTGTGTGTCTCGGAAAATCCGGTTCACGGTTCTCTTGGTACCTGGTGCGCGGCATGCGGTCTACCAGGGTATCAAATTTTTGCACGCACTTAGATGTCAGTGGTGGCACCGTGCGCCGCAGCAGCGAGACGCCTGCAAAGTTTGTGTCGACCTGCCCCACTACTGCAGCTGCAGTGCCTCGAAGGGTATTCCTTTCGCTTTCGTTCTGAAAAGCGTTCAAAGCTTTAGTTTTTCCAATCAATAGGCAGATCGTCTTTTTGCCGCCTTTTCGCTTCATCCATGTCTTGCTGTTGGACGCCCCGTTCAATTCATCAGTTCTCGTCAGCATCTCTTTGCAGCCCCAAGATGAGGAGTAGCCCTTACCATTTTCTGTATTTCGTAAATAACAGTGACGCTACCCAAGCCTGGAAATCCATTTTTATCCCGGTATGTCGCGCGATCTCCATCCTATGACAGGACAAACTTCCGAAAAGACGCGAGTTCGGAGCCGCAACCTTGGGAAGACACTCAGTTTTCGGCGGCAAGATCTCAAGATGGGTAGGACTAAAAGCGCTCACAGAAATGCGATGGCATTAGCGCAGCAGGAGCGCCAGAGCACAGAACAGGTACCGTCCTTCGAGATGAGGCGGGAGGCTAAGATGCCCTAACCAATCTTGACACGGAACCCCCCAGACCCGCTCATTGGATTCTTGAAGTAGCGTTAGTTTCGTTTTTCCATCCAATCACGCAATATTTGAGGATTCCCTGAAGGATCCATCCAATTCCTAGTAGCAGAAAAGCCGTGACAAGGGCGCAATATTTGAGGGTTCCCTAAAGGATCCATCCAATCACGTTTTTCGCCTTGTGGATCCCGTCATTACAAGCAGTGCACCTGGACAGGATATTCGGCGGTGAATAGGGGAGAACTAACGTCACCATGAGTAATAACACAGCAGCACCCTGTTCCTGTTGCATGGCCTTCCTCCGACCGAGGCGGTCGCTTTCTGTTCTTTCATGAAGATTGTCTCCTCTTCCCATGTACAGCAGCGGTGGTTTCAGGTATCTCCTGCTCCATTTGTGGACATAATCCCCGTTTGGATTACGATGCGAAAACCAAACGAGTTTTGTTTTCTCGGCCAGGGTGGTTGGGGTTTCCAGCCCTCCCGTAGACACCTATAGTATGAATAGTATACACTGTAGGTTCCTGGGGTATTGTGAAAAATGTATTCGAAATAAAATACGCAGAAGCTGCAGAACACCGTGTGCAATACGGAGTTTGTACTCGTACACGATGTGTGAGAGCGCCATGGTTACTGCAGTAGCTTTGTTTCGTCCATCTCGAGAGAGGAGCGTTTATCGCAGCTGTAGTACGTGCGCCCTCGCTGTAGCGCCACTCACAGGTAGTTTCATCCCGCTTCGCTACGCACGAGACAGATAAAGCCAGCCAGACAACGCTCGTGTGAATAGGCTACTGGCGTTCCACTGGGGGAAGTGTTTTTTCTTGCTCAGCAGACGTGTCCACGCTACAGCAGCAGTAGTGTAATATTAATGATGACTACCTTCGGTTATGACCAGAGGCTTTGCCCAGTATGTATTCGAGTAGTTTAAGCAGTCATTGTGCACTGCTCAGTCTCTGGCACCCCGTCTGCAGCTCGTGGGCAACGACAAGAATACCCCCCAGTAAAGCTCAGTTTCCTCCCCTCACGGTAATTGAAGGTTTCACCCCTATTAATAGGATAATTGAAGGTTTTACCCCTGTACCGTCGTTGTATCACATCTACCATATATATGATTCTATGATACCAAGTTTATCATATCTACCGTGCCGTATGACCCCCATTCAGGGTTTCCTTCTGCGAGTACGTCTTTACCTCCTCAGCAACTTGGTCGGAATTGCACCCTTGAAAAAAAATGTATGTGTCTTCTCTGTCATTTCTGACTCGTTTTCCACTGTATGCAAAAGTCCGGCGCATGGCCTTGTATGCACGACGACAACAGGTGACCAAGTCTCAGTCCCTGACCCTGGTGAAGAACCTCATCAGGGTCTCCATCAGCACCGTGTGCCATCTACGGAACATTTTCCCCGGATCGTGTTTTCAGGAGCGCTCCTACGGTCAGTCTCACCCGAACCTATACTACAACTGTATTGTAGGTGTGCCTCTTGGCTTGCTTTGGACGCTTTAATCTTGTGCGTGGCTCCCTTTTAATCTTGTGCGTGAGCTCAACACCTTCGTCCTCATCATCCCGACAAATGGGCCCGCCTTATGTCGGATCGAGCGTAGCGCCTTCATCCTCAATGTCTCACCGAACGGGGTCGTCTCGTGCCTAATTCAGCTGAATGCCGCCCTCCTCAACATCCCACCATATGGGACCGGCTCATATCGCATTGAACGCAACAACACCATCCTAACTAGTTCCTCTATTTCACCTGCACCTGCAGCGGGGATGCGGATCTACCAGCTAGATGCGGCGTCTAGGGATGCGTCCACCGACGAGACGGTCATCCGCAATGAACAAGCGTACATGCTAACCAAGTGGCTCGAATCCGGCGTATTCGAGGCTGTTGAGCGCCGGTGGGTGGGTGGGTTGGTGGGTGGGTTGGTGGAGCCATGCATTTGAGCCACACGCGTCGTCGTCGAGCATAATATGGACGGATTTACTACTATTACTAGTGTTGCTACTACTCTGATGTGCACGCAGTAACTTGTTTCGGGACGCACGGCAAAGTGCATGTTATGGTCTTATCATCATGTATGTGTAGTCATGCGTTAGTTAATGCCTCACGTTGCTTCGTGCGGCTAGTACTGCAATCCTCACTTGGATTCTTGAATATCTATATGCGCGTGCCTTTCAACAATGTGCAGCATGATCTTCACCGTTGGTCACCTTTAATTTTTCCCGAGCAAAACATTTTCCTTACGAAGGACAGAAAACCAAGGCCAACCGAAGCGGGAAGGAAACCCCTTATTTATGTGTCATATATGTATTCAACATTTTTCCCTTTTAGTTTCAAAAACGTTTCCGAGTAAAACTGGCTTGCAGATACACGAGGGGGCGCAGCAGCGAAGCAATTTCTGTCGTGCGCTGCGGGTGCAGCACATTAGTATGGTTGAGTTCGTGCCGAAGCGTGCTTTACTGTAGTACCAGTTATTTAATATTGGACGGCCTGAATTGTAAGGCTGCGAGTTGGCTGGATTTTACGGCAAGATGATATCTAGCTGGAGAAGAAGTAAACCAGCACACTGACTTGAGGAATCACTCACATAAAACACAGCTTGAGCCACACTCGCGCCAGCCAGAGGCAAACATACAGAGCTCCTTAACTACCGCACGTATGGTAGTGAAATATACTAGTATGAACTCTACTATATTTTCATAGCCAACTACTGCAATATCTAGTCGGCAACTTTCCAGGTGAAATCGCTATCTCTTTGGTCTGTGCCCAACGTCGCAGATACCTTCGTCGCATGGAATTCATCATCCTGTCCCCTGAACTCAACAACCCGCGAGAGTCGTATTCATTCGACCTTGACTACCCCGAGGACGAGAATGACCACGACATGACTTTCAGTGGTACGAAGGTGACAAATGTCGAGAGCACGAAGGGACAGCTGGTGAAGCTCATTCGGTCGCTCATACAGTTTTCCAACACGCTGGAAGAGTTGCCGAAAGAGAGGGTTATCAACATTAAGGTCAGTGATTGTTGCGATATTCTGAAATACACGGCTCCTCTTGTTCGCTGTCTTTTTAGATATGTAACGCTCGTTTTGTGTGGTAATACGAACACTCAAATGGTCTTTGCATTGCCGGACAAAGTAGCATGTAATTGTTCGGCACAGATCGGTCCCTTGATGCCCCACTCGGTACTGGTTTGGTATGGTGCGAAGTGATCGAACGCAACTTGATGTATCGCAAAATAACCAAAACTGTCGCAAGCATAAGTACTGGTGTCTCGCTATCATACCCCCCCCCGGGACATAGACGTACAAGGGGAATGGCTATATCACATGGTGCTTAAGTTAAGGCACCCACGAGGCAGTTATATACTGTAGTAACTCCATGGTTGTCTCTGGAACTAAGCACACCAGAAAACAAACCTATCATTCCGACGCTGTCTTTTTCACGCAAGGACGTCCGCCTCAGAAGCGGCTCGTAGTAGGATACAGCTCACTCTTAATGCGACTCACCGAATGTCTCACGACGCTCTGTGCTTGGTGCTAGCGATGTCTGCCGGGTCGGTGAAGCCCGACGTGCTCCGTCTGAGCAGTGTAGGGACACGAGGGTTCATGGCTATACGACTACGGCCATGCATGATAATTCGTACACCCCCCCCACCCCCCCGGAAAGACGGTAGCTTATAGACAGCCCGGGAAAAGACATGGGTGTCCCAATGCCTCAAACATAGGGTTAGGTTTCGCGAGGGTGCACTGTATGTACAGGAAATGGTGTCACCAGTACCATATACTTAGTAACAGATACCTGGTATGACAGCTTATTCACGAGCATATTCGTAGCCCACTGATTCGGAAGTGGTATCGACAATCTGATGGTGCAATACGTGTTAAGATTACTCCGAGCCATCCTTCACGTGCTAATAGAAATTCTACTGCCCAGCATCCAGAAGTTGTTCCTACTAAGACCGAATAGTACATTGATCTGCCTGTGTACACCTTGCTCAACATTCGCACAGAGCAAAAGCGAGGGTGTGAGGGGGGCATGCGATTATGCCGTTATTAGCTGGAGTGAATTATGCATAGACCCTTTCGTACAGAACGAAGGCAGTTCATCGCACGCGGGAGATACAGCATCACAGCAATGCTGCAAGGTACGGTACTTTGACGTACGCTACTATAGTAGCATCATACTATATTGTCTCAACTCACGGTCGTTTTTGGCAGCTGTGGTACTTCGACGAACGCACCCCTCCGGACTGGGAGCCAAAGCACTTCGAGGCAGCTGATCCAAGTGATCTCTGCTTCAGGAAAGAGGTCGACCACCACAGCCTGAGGGTCAGGATCGGTGAACTCCGCACGCCCCACCACACGCTCAAAGTAAGACACGCCGCTACGTGGTATGCCCATGTCACTTCTACACTGTGAAATCTTGCGGAAAAGCGCTGAGTTCATAGAAAAACAAGGTGCTCCGCGAAAGTGTCCCTAGGATAAGATGGATACTACAGTACTTCTTAAGACATGCCTGGTACGTTCGTGCCAGGAAAAGTATGATCGAGCTCACTGAGCAGCTAGAGAGGTTTCGTACATGTAGATGTTCGAGTTGGGAAATATTCGCTGGCCAGATGTTAGGCACAATGAGCCGCGCTCAATACTGCATGTTATACGCCCATCTTGACAGCATCACGGGGCGTGAGGAACATGCGCATCGATAGTCGTAGTTGAATACCTGACTTAGGGCGGATTGAATGACCACCCCAAAAACAATGCGTGTGCCTGGAGGTTTCAACAGGATGGATGTCGCGATCGGTTACAACCGCGGTGTCAAAAGGTCGATGGTCGATATGCAACGGTCGGTGGTTGCTACCAAATGTTCGATAGCTGACATCCAAACGGTCGATGGTTGATACCAAACGGTCGATGATTGACATCAAAACGGTCGGTGGGTGATATAAAACGGTCGATGGTGTTCCCAGAGAAAGTCCTTATCTTTACTAGCGACTATGATTTCATTTTTTGTTTTGAATACTACGGGCACGTGGAGCAGGTTCAATTCAGAGGCATCGACACCACACTGGATCATGACGAAGGCAACAGCATTGTGCTTCCTCGTCGCGATAACACAAGGGCGGGAAAGAGTGACGCGGATAACGAAAATTCCGACGTGAATGGGTCCGGGAACCACCGCGAAATCAGCCGGCAAGTGCATGCGCAGAATGTGTGCACAAACGGCCTCGAGGGAGTTCAGAATGTCATCATACGTTCGCTATCGCGATATACACCATCGCCTTGGTGAATGGGTTATCATGTATATTGTCGATGTTGCGCTAAAGTCCACCAAGTTGGTGCAGCATTACCTTCAACTATCGCAGGGGGTGAACTCGTCTAGGCATAGCACATACACTGACATGATTCGACCCAGGAGGGTACGGCTGGGGGCACGGAAACGCGTAGTTACTTCGGGATTTCCGTTTCGGCTATCGTTGTGAGCCATCCTGCGCGTGTAATCGATGCGCCGCATGTGCTGTACTATATGTTTGTTCGGTCAGGCACCTTTCAGCACTATTCAAATTAAAGTTCGGTTCGATATCCACATGTACACACAGAGCGTATCATTGGCAGCCACGTCCTACCGTACTGTGGTGTAGTATTGTGTATCTACTCTACCCCCTTTTCGTTCAAGCTCAGGCGATCACCACCCGGACACCTCCTCTCCTGCGAGGCTGGACCAAACCTCGACGAAGACGACAACCAGGAGACAGAGGATGTGGAGGAGGAAGATGGTGACGAAGGGGAGGAAGGGGAGGAGGAAAGGGAGGAGGAACCATCATCAGGAAGGGACGTATCAAGGATGGTGTCCGGCTTGATGACCCATCTGGATGTTTCTGGCAACGTACGTCTGCTGAGCGTATGCAATGCTTTGATACTTGAAACCACGGAGACGCACTCCAGTGTGGGCATGCCCTTCTCCTCTGAGATAGTCCGGTTCCCGGTTCAAAGCGATAGCCACGCATCTGATAGTCAAACTGATGCCAACTTGGCACTCAGTTGCACGCTGCTCATAGATCTTGACCGTCTTCAGCCATGCAAGATGTATTTGAAATCTTAACGAAAGCGTGTACCTGCCCATGCCTTGCCTCTCATGTAGATGTGCACTTCAGTACAGCACCCTTTGATAGTAATTTCAGCAGGCTTGTCTCGATGAAATCAGACGGAAACCGACAGGGCAGTCATAAAACATGCGTTTAGCCTACGTGCACGCACTGAACTGCGGATAGTCATTATAACTCCAAACTCGGGAGGATCCAATCACCGCTTTGATCCATTGAGCCTTTCAGGAGCTGTATGATACAAGTACAATTTCGTCGATTGCGTCTGGCAGGAACTGTCTGAAACCGACGCCGACGAGGCTACCTTTAAAAGTGTAATGGACGCCGCTAGAAGCTGGACGAAGGCGCAGGCTAGACCAACCATCAAGTGAGAATTGCGAAGAGGTATCGTTTCGGCCAACCTTCACATCGTCACCTCCGGATTGACGATACAAGTTTATTGATTTCCACATGACAGTACACAATATCGGATGCGAGGAGTTGTGCTGCGTTGCGTTCCACTCCACTGCCAGCGACCACGTCCTCTGTACTGGATCAGACGGCCACAATGTTTGCCTTATACGACTAGCGGCGCCACGAACTCGAGTAATAATGCATGTCTGTCGGGCACTTGAGGCCTTTCATATCGGAGAGTTATTTGTCCAGCGTTTCCATAGTTTGGATTTCTTGGAAGTTTGTATAAAGACACGGAGGCGTTCTGTCACAGTTTGTGGAACTCTTCAGGAGCGAAAAAGGCCAGGATAGTTATCTTTCACCATTTTGGAAAAACGAAGTCGGGAAAATCTGGAGGACCAAAACAATTGCCCGTTAAACATACTTGGGCATTATGGGGGGGAAAGCTCTCCGATAAGAAAGGCCCTTACTCGTCCTTCGACGTCCATTCTTAGCCATCGAGTTTGTTCGAATCGCATCACGTTGTGTGGATGATTATCAACTGCAAAGCGATACTTCAGGATTCGTCAAAACACGGTACCCTTGGTCGGCACATGGATATCGCTTTATTGTTTCATAGGGGCCTGGAGATCAACTTTGAGATAAGTAGAGACCAGGCAAGGGAGTGCATGGAACGAATGGTGAAGGAGGGGCTTCTCACAAAGGTAAGAAATAATATGTACTGATTTTTACGTACACCACACCGGTAACTACTACTGTAGCTCCGCGGTGTTCCAAGAGATACTCGACGTTTGTTCTGAGTAAAGAGCACATCGCGATAACAATTGGCGCACAGCGGCAAACACCACGCTGCCCCCAAGCTTCCGCCAAATAAGAACCTTACAACCGAACGCGGGGAGAAGCGGGGGATGAGGGCTGACTACTGAACGCTTGCACAGTCAGAATCGTGCGTACATCACCCACACATTTTTCAAATGTCACTGGGACACAACTTGAGTGTTGAGCCAATATCAACACACTGCGAATAATGTGTCAATGCCGTGTTCCCGGTGCGTACTGCCATTGCAAACCCCAGGCCAACTACCGCTACTACCCCACGAACCCACCACTTCCGGACACCATCGGCAACACCATAGAGGAGGCACGTCCCGGAAACAACGATAGAGAGCGGGAGATGGGTTCCAACCATGATGACTTGCCGATGTCCCAGGTGATTGATCCTATAACCGTATGTGAAGCCGTGGTATGACAGACCGGCGTCCCCGGTGGCTTGCTAGGTGATCCGCATGCTTTCTCAGCCCAATTTCGTGGGTCCGAGTCTCACCGAGTGCATACGAGCACTCGTAGGGACTTTCTTGCATAGACATTGATTAGGGGAAACCACGGGAGCGTGACTTTACAACATTCGATGAAAATCGACGAGCAGTGAGAATGCTGAACCCTACGCGCGATAAAAATTGAAGGCACATACTGACGGGGGGGGGAAACGAAACCTGTGACCACAGCTTGTCCAGAAGATCGCTGAGGGTAAAACCTCCTACGAGTTTAGCTGGAAAGTAAAATTGCTTGAAAATAAGTGGGGAAAGTAGGGGTTGCTACTAGTAATACGGATTTGCAAGCCGTTTCTACTCCCGGGATCTGTCGACAAGCAAGCTTCGCACCTGGCATACTTCCAACAGATTCACACAATTTATTCCAGGGCTCTTCATGGGTCATGATCCGACCCGCGGGTTGGATCAGGAGTTTCGTAATATCACGGGTCTGGTCGGGTTGAGTCCGGACGGGTCAAGACGTTTCAAACTATATATCACGAGTCAGGTCGGGTCGCCCTTTTCCGACCCAACCCAGCTTGACCCGCGAGCTTTATACGACCCGTGAACAGCCCTGATACTTCGCGTTCCAGAATAGCGTTCGATAATACCCATGGCAGTGTATCGGGCATAATACATAGCTATAATGTGTCTCACGGTCGGTTGCTGGGCGGGGTGTATGTCGCCCGTCTACCGGAGCACGTCTTTTTATTATCACTATATCTTCGTTTTATACATCATCACTTTTTGCTTTCCAGCTTCTGGACAAGCCGTGGTTACAGTTCTCCCCCCCACCCCACGTAACTCACGCTCTCGCGGTTCTCGTTATTCAATTTTGTTATGCAAGAAAAAGTCCCTGCGAGTACGTGTGTATGTGTATTCGGTGATAATTGAACCCATGTACCTGGTAATTGCTTATAGTAGGCACGAGAAACATCTACCAAGCTACCGGGGACGCCAATGTGAACAAGCAAAACCTTTGCAGGGGTAGTAACCTTCGAAACTTGCTGTGCGTCACTTTTTTGAACGACACTCATCGCCGATCGAAGTGTCGTGCAAGAAATGGAATTATCGGTCACTTCAAGTTAGATATTCTATCTTAGGGTTGGTGCATCGTTCTTTGCCCACTGTAAACGTATGCCGAGTATAGTTTTCTAGTTTCCTACAGGACTCGTTGAAGATAATATTTGGCTTTATTTGTGACCAGATATCTCGCCCCTTCAGATAGGTCACGGGGTTTAATATTCCAACAAAATGATATCGCCAATAAAGGCGCCAACAATCATTGCGTGCCAAATACAGTGGAACTGGATAATCTTACCTCCAGACCTTCATTGAGCAACATCATCCTGCGGCGCATGATATACATACATACCCGATTCCCTCGTCTGGCGTTGTTGATGCTAACAGCCATCTTCTGCCAGCGATGATTTGGCAACACAAGCCTCGGAGCTCACTGGATCGCAGCTGGGGCAGCGCAGCTCCCCGTACGGCATGCCCCCACCCCCTGCTCCGGGTCGCCGAGGACGGGGTCAAGGGCGCACTCCCGACAATCGCAGCCTAGGGGGCCGAAAGGATTTCGCCACCCCGCCGATTCGAAACACACCCTCTCAGTAAGTGCTGCTGGAGTGTGTGATATCATCAATCATACCGTAGAAGCATCGTTGGAACGCTCCTGAACTTCTACTTAGGATAGCGCTCTTCGACG
>JBBMHQ010032001.1:0-17074 GCA_037834295.1 Postelsia palmaeformis
CTGGCGAGGGCCGCTGAAGCCCCGGATTCATTTGCCCCCCTTCGTCACCACGAGGGGCAAAACAACGATTTCAAGATGCCCACCGCGGAGTATGTGTGAGCGCGAGTGCCTCGCCCTCTAAGAAGCCGCGCGCGGTGTAAGGAGCGCCCGCGTACAATAAAGAGAGATGACGGAGAGGGGAGCCGAAAGGCGGATGCCAAGCCGGTAGCGTGACAGCGTCCGGAAGATTTGTGTGGATGACACCGCAACAGCATTCACCCGCAGTCGACAGAGTGGCAGGTATCCACCGGTGGAGGTTACCCACAAGAGGGCCTGCCGACGAGCGTATTCCTACCAGGACAAGGGCGCCTTCACCGGCAAAATGGTAGACAAGGCGGAACTATGAGGAGGAGCGGGGAACGGGGGCATGGTTTGTAGGAGGCGGACATCCGAACCCCTGCCTCTCCCGCTGGCGGCGGCACGGCTTCTACCTGCAGAACCAAGGCTGAGGACGGTCTCGGCGACGCTACCAGCGTCGGATGAGCCATCCGGGGGGAATCCTGCCGCTTCAAGAGAAAAAGTTGCCACCTCCGGTTACACTTGTTCCACCACCTTCGTCGTTGATGCTGCAGTCTCCAGGGGAAGGAATGCCCGCGACATCAAGTTCACCGCCGGATAGAGTCTTGCCGCTCGCGAGTGAAGGTTTGGAAACATTTCGATATGCCACATCGGCGGGCACCACAGCGACGATTGCGCAGGACCATACGCCGCCTATGGAAGGAAGCAGAGAGACAAGCGCAGCCACCGTCGCTGCCAACACTGCCGCCGTAGTCACGGCCATGACAACAGCCGCAGCCGCAGCAGGTCTTCGAGAGGCTGGTGTGCACTCAATCTTAAGGGGAGGAATCCACTGCGACCTCTTGATACGCCATCGCCCTCCCAGCCACTGCAGGAGCCTCTCTCGATAGTAGGGGTCGTGCGTCCCTCACCTGCGTCCGGAGGAAGTGCAGTCAGCGGCATGGGGCGAAGAGAGCGAACGAGAGGGAGGGTGACGCTACCGAGGCAGACCGGTATTAAACGGGGAACGTACCACGCTTCTACTGCAGATGGGCCCTGGATAACCCATTCGACGGTCTGGTGGCTATAAACACACCAGTAAGGGTACCGTGCAACCATGGAGGGCGGGTATGCAGCCGTTGCACGCCGGATATGCACGGATCTCCTTGCACTCGGAGACGCATCGTGCAAAGCGAAACGGCCTTGTGACGGTGACGTCCCGACCCAGCAGATCTTTCCCAGGAAATATCAGGGACCTAAGAAGATGCAGACGGGAGGTGGCCCAGGACGTTTGAGGCCCTACGGTTCTTGCCGGTAGTCGGTTGGGGGCCCCCGAAGCTGGATCAGACCGAGTACTAACGTACCGGTGTTCATGGTACGTTCGAGGATGCGCTGCGAGCTCAGGGACACTCCCAAACGTTTCTCCTGTGAGTCGTTCTATGATGTTCTAGGTCTACATTCAGAGTTTCTCCTTCAGGAGCTTACATTGCGTGCCCGCTGGACACAAGCCGTTGAGTGTTACCGTCAACTGATCCGTTCGAACAACGTCCGTGAACATGACGTTGGTTTGCGCCTTCAAGGAAGACGGCTCTAGATCGGTCTCCATTTGCGTGGGCTCCTTGTACACCTGGACCTGTTAGGGATGGGCTCTGGACGAGATGGTGTGTCGACTCACGAGAAGCGCCGAGCGGCACTTCCTTAGTTCCCAACTCGTCGAGTTTGCCCGCCATAAGGCGGAACTCCTCGAGCTGAGCAGCGACCTGGTAGGGCGGGGGTCCCCGGGACCAAGCATGAACGAATTTAGGGGTCCTCGGGACCAAGCATGAACGAATATCAGTCCTCCGGTCGGAAAGGTCCTCGAGACAAACAAGGGAAGACCAAAAACAGCACGGGAAGCAACCAAGCCGCCAGAGAAGAGATGTACTGTCACAGCTGCGCAGCGCGGGGGTTACCTTAGTACGATCAAGAACCGCTCTGGAAGCACCGGAAACCACCCCGTCTGCATCAGATAGGGGAAGGAGAGGGCGGGTAACTGGCAGGGGAAGGCAAAATAGACCCCTGGGGCATGAACGCGCAGTAGAGGTACCGGTAGGGGAGGGGACCGCAGCGCCAAGGGGGAGGGGCAGCGCGCCACCCCAATCGACCGGTAACCGGGGCTCGCAGAGCGACCAGCAACCGGGGTACGTTGTATACTACATCTCTGTGGTGTCATGACTCGTTTTCAGCACGAAACGCCCAATTTGTCACCCGTTGGTGATACCGTGGCGTGCGTGAACATGCAGTACCCACAAGTGTGCAAGCGTGGCATAGGAAAGTATTGACCCTAGCTACACACGGAGGTGGAGGATGAGAGAAGGCACAACGACGTGGCGAACGTGTGACCCATTGCAATGGGCAAATTTCGTCTACTCAAGGCGCCAGCGACTGATGACACTAACAATCAAGGCTCCGTCACGTATTTTTTAAGGCGAACGACACCTGCGCCTCCTGCTTTTGCAACGGTCCTTACTCCAAAGCTCGCCGACGAGCCAGTGACGTCGTCTGCTCCCACAGCAGGGCCTTTCGACGAGCCAGGCACGGCAACTGTTCCTGGGGCCCCCACAATGTACTTTCAAGCTGACAGCAAAAGCTCCTACTACTGCCTTGTATGAATGCCTCTTGCCGCCTTCCTGGAATGAGGCTGAAAAAGCTTCCACCACTGACTGCTATCATACTCCTTTATCATACCCCTGCCTGCTTGGAGTGTGGCCACCGCTATTGCACCTAATATATGACACCCCCAGAGTATACCACCCCGGCGATATCCTTTATCAAGACCCAACATAATCGCTCACTTTATCACTCGGGTGAGCTGTGTATCACACACCCTATGTACAGCACACCGGGTGAAACGGTCATGAATCCCCGAATGATTTCACTGGTGGTGTGGTACACACTGCCCTATACGATACTTCTGCGTGCAGTACAGCGAAACTGCCTTTGCAACATCGTCAGTATGGTGGCATCGCCTCCGATGTTCGATGACCGCTGCATAAGGGATGACCTATCTTCCTCTGGCCACGCACCTACAGGAGACAAACGGCGGTGCGTTAAAAGTGGAGAGTGGTGCGACAGCAACCTTTCTTGGCGAGGCTCTCTTCTCTCAGAACACCGTACTAGGTATCCGATCCGCCTCGTATATGCCACGCAACGGCGGCGCCGTCTTCAACAAGGTGAGATACAACTTTAACCAGTGCGAGTGTGGCGCATATCTTGTACCTGGTGTGTCGATATAAAACGTGCAGCACAGAGATTTTTTACAAAGGATTGCGTCTTGCACGTGTGGTACCGGGTCATGACCAGTTTAGCTAGATGCCGTGTTTCGGTACGTTGGGGAATACATCGTATTCAACGCCCTCTACGTTTCGGAAATAAGCTCTTGAAAAACTCCCTGAGCTTATTTTCGGAGGTTGCATTTCTGAACCGTAAGAAGGGATCAACGAACTCTACGTTTCGATGCGGGGATTGATGTATGATAGCTGTGCTACAGTGCGGTTGCTGAAATTTGGCCATTTTTCGGAACGACAGTGGTGTTCCGTTGTGTTCTATTTACTTCCAGGAGCGCCAGCGTACGCGTCGGACATTTCGTTCGTACTGGTACCACGTGCTTGCTTTTAAAACCTCCGGAGATGCCACGCGCCATGCAATCTCATTCGTGTTCCCAACAGCTGTAGCATACCCCTATCGTGACGATCTGCAACATCAGGGAGAGCTCGTGTTCGAAGGTGATGCGACCTTTGTACAGAACCAGGCGCGGACCCCCGAAAGTACCGACACAGGGAGAGGCGGTGCTATCTACAACGCGAGGATGGGGTCCATCGCCTTCAACGCTAAGCTCACCGCCGACGACAACAACGCAAACGTACGTGTATATAATGTACAGCAGTGCGCGATCTGCGTTGAGAATTTGAGAGTGTATCATTTCAGGCTCGAAGTTTTTTTTTTCAAGTATTTAAGAACTTGGAGACAAGCGTTGGCACTCTCTCCGCGAGGAAAGGAACACCCCTTTAGTTCATGCCCATATTAAAAACGTTTAGCACCGGCCCCGTTTCGGGTGCGAAATACTGTACTTTCAGAGTATCACACTTTCACTCTGTTGGACGACAAGGGCCACACGTCGACATCACGATAAGGCGCGAGCCCTACATTACCAAACTGAGAGTTTGACTAACTGCTGTCTCGTGCTGTATGCTCAATACTGCAAGTGCTGTAGGACCACTGCTGCTCTTGAGATACAACCCAGGAGTACTGGTACTCGAAGAGATGTGTAGAGTTTCTCCCCGCCCTCCTATGGCAACTTGCTCCAACGCGTCGTACTGACAACTTGTGAACGAAACCAGCGTCGCCCAAGAGCATGGTACTGATGCTGTGGCACACCGCCACCACCAGGGAAAGTTAGTTCTGTATCGCGAACACGTGGCGTGCCTTCTCTATTTTGCTGCCGCACGTATCTTCCGCCGCACTACCTCCGGGGCACCTGATCCCACTGCCGACGCCGGCCACTGCCACCGTTATTGTGACAGGGATTTTTCGAGGGCTAGGGCGGCGCCATCTTTAACGCCGGCGAGATCGTGGTCGAGGGGGTGTCATCCTTCACGGCGAACACGGCTGCGGTAAGCGACACCCCAAACCTGCCTGCTTTACCCCGACTACCCCGACTACCCCGACTACACTTGTGTAGTGAGCATAAGTAAGCACGGAGATGGACGAAAAAAGCGGCATATCCTTGAGCCTTGGTGCCATAGGCAATATTTGTCAAGATTAAAAGTAATTGTAGCTGTGAAATCGCCAGCATTTCATCGAAACTCAATTTTGCAAGGTGTCAAATACTTATACTTGTACATGGTTTCCTAGGATGAAGATATTTTTCAAGTTTGGTTCGTCGTACGGATCCGTCGCGGTGACGTGCGAGACTTCTTGTACACGGACCCCACACGCTACTGTCCTGCACGCGATTTGAGGAAATACAACCAATGAGCCTCAGCGAGGGGAGCTTCATATCGATAGGCATCGTCGTTGCGAGGTGTGGTACCTGGAACCCTTTCCACCGCTTCCTTTCTTCGAAATGCTCCTTGATCTGTTTCATGCACTATGAATACTGTAGAATTGATGGACCTAAATGGGTTCCATCTGTGGTTTTTCTCAGTCCTTGGTATTCGTCCACTTCGTTCCTTGATTCCTCGCCGACATGACGCCCCGTCGAGCTATCGCGTGGATTCCGTGCCTGAGGCTTGGTTCGCTCGAGGACGCAAAGAGAGAGAGGAAACAAAATATGTAACCTAGTGTTCGTTATTACCAACACAGGGAGCATGCGCAATGACACATTGTTGGCCTTTTTCAACTAACATCGTCCGCCCTTTCTCGTTGTACACGCTCTTATACACTGCTGCGTTCTCGTTCTCGCGCACTGCAGGATGGTGGCGCTATCTACCTCCACAATACTGGCACCATGACGTTCAACAATTTCTCGACTTGCGCTGAAAATGTCTGCCGAGATGTGAGTATCCGCTGCGCACTACAAGCAGGCGCGTGTGTTTGGTGCCACTGCGATTGATTGCCACGCTACTTAAGTTGATACGTGTGGATGTTTCGGCTTGTGCAGTCGACGACGTTCTCACACCAGACGACGCTTAACGACTAATTCCACATTGGTGTGTCGTTTTCAGGCGCCAGCCCTTCGGTCGAGCTTCCCAAATATTGTGCGCTGTCTGCCGTATGCCTGGTCTTGTGTCCTACGTCGCTCGTATTTTCTACAGTCCCTAGGGGGGGCGATTGCCAACCTCGGGTCCCTGAATCTGTTGGGTGGTAGCCTGTTCCAAAGCAACTTTGCCGACGGCTCGGGTGATGGCGGATTCGGCGGTGGAATCTACAACGGAGGGCAGGGTTTCCTAACGTGAGGAGCATTCTGGCATCTCGTGCTGCTCATATCACATGCCACGCCCTACCTTTAACATAGCTTGTGCTATGCTTCTTGGATCTGCTGCAGTGTTCACGACCGTAACTCGAGCCCCCCTGGCTCCTGTGGAGTTCATCCAACCTGGCTCCAATGGTGCCAGTTTTTTCACAGCCGAGGTTGGAGCTGATGTGTTGTACAGCATAGGCTTGTCTCCCATGTAAGCACCTGTATATATATATATATATATATATATATATCCGATCCGTAGTGCATACGTACACATATATATCTACATTCGTGTATATTCAATCAGAGGCGTTCTAGGATAGAGGTTCACCCTAAATTCTTTGAGGCTCCTCACTTCAGAAGCTCCATTTCTTGCCCAAAAACTGGCTTCAGCCAAAATCAAATTGCATCCCGATGAATAATCCGATGGCCCAAGCATACAAAAACGTCATTTTTATACATGATTGACATTCCGACAGCTTCGGTTTAAGACGCTCTGTCGTTCAGAACCAGTTTTGCAGAAATGTGCTACCTTTTTTGTAGAACGCGTCATCACTTTCGGTTCCCGGTTAAACTCGTAGGAGGTGTTACCCTCAGCGACCTTCTGGACAAGCCGTGGTCACAGGTGTTGTCCTGGTGCCTGTTTTGTCACAGCCGAGGTTGGAGCTGATGCAGCACAGGTCCGTCTCCCATGTATGCATCTGTATATATATAACCGATCCGTCGTGCACGCGTACAAATTCACACCAGTGTATACTTGGTATATATATATTATACAATAGGGCTTCGCTGCGGCGGGCTGACGCCCAGCGGCGGCTCCGCGTATGCCTGTAATGGTTGAAGGTGTACGGGTATGAAACCCGAGGCTGTTAGTGCCACAGAAGTGCATTATAAAATAGAGTAAAACAGAAGAAAAGAGAATGCTGGAAACAGAAGAACAACAAAAAAAACATTCGACATCGGGCACAACAACACCTACTACTACTGCAAGTAACTGTTTTAACGTTCGTACAACAGCCAGCAGCACTGCAAAGTACTACGTACGAAACGCTCGGCTTTCGTAAAACTGTATACTTCGAATGCAGATAGCCACAAAACAGTTATTAATAGTTGAGCAACAGCAGTCGATCAAGCAAATCGACAGTACAAAGCGCCGGCGATTATGTTGGTGCAGGAAACTCAGCAGTAAGTAGCAAGCAGAAGCAACAGCAAAGCGTATATTACAGGTACGTATCGTACAAAAACTACGCTGGCACGAGACACGCGCCGTGATACCAAACAAAATATTCAAATATCAGTTGCGAGACGGCACTCGTGCAGCTTGCAAAGCAGGTGAATCAGTATTTCAGCTTTTAAGTGCGGAGACACCTCACCGAGAGAGGAGGTGACTTGCATATAATAACCATGCTCACGGGGGTCAGCATCAGAAACATATCGCAGACATAGCAAGAGCAATAGCACCAGCAGTAGAACAGCGCAGCAGCAGCAGTAGTAGTAGCACAAACATAGCAGCAGCAGCACGAGCAGCGGCGCAACAGTGGCAGGAGCAGCCGCAGTAGTAGCCATGAACCACAGTATTTTCAATGAGGTTTTGACGGGCCAAAGGCAGTCCTGACGGGGCAAAGGTAGGCCGTCAAACGAAATCTGGGAGAAATACGTACTAGTAGCGATCATAATTGGGTATCGATCACTCTATCTACTCGTCGAACGCAGTGTCGACCGCTCATACATTTGGTACAGTTCGCAGCTGGCGTATTTGAGATGTTTCTCGCGCCCCGTTTGGGCACGGCGCGAGCGTGGCAGAGGCCGTTTCTACAGCAAGCAGTAGGCACGGCGAGGAAAGGTATAACCATACCCTCGAGGGTCAGCAACGACACATGTTGCAGGGTGGGCGGACCGCGTACATACAGGCATACACGTACTCGTTCATAACTTCTTCTTTTTCCCTTGGCAGTTCCATAAAAATATAAAACGCCTTCACAACGCAATCAAAACTCCACGATGCCTGTGACACTGATTGTCAATGGGATCCCCATTGCTGATTGTCATTCCCATGGCTGTCGGCCAGTGCTACTGTGCGTACAAAGTTGTTTTCGTAGACGCCGTTTATACCTCCACCACCTTACCGCTCGTCCCGCGGCGTAGTCTCGCCCGATTCGGTCGACACCAAATAATCCGCCCTCTCTGTCAAACGGAGTCTGTCGCCCGGCGTGCACAGCAACCGAAGAGGCTCGTGGCGTTTGTTTCGCGACCACATGCTGGCCTCTGAATCTCAACATTTTTGCGCTAAACTCGCGTTTTCACTCGTAAAATAGCCCGAATCGGATTTTCGATACTTGTTTCTTGAACGCCCAACCCTCAACGCACAAACAATGGTGGAGCATGAGACCGGCCACCCCAGCTCATCCTCCCCACACTCTTGTCGCCATGAACTGTCGGAGGCCGTGGAGGATGCAGCCTCTCCCGTTTCGGCCGTAGTAGAAGACATCTAATCTGGGTGCTGGCATCGTGAACATAATATTTTTATCGTCACGAGCGAGCATGGATTTCGGCTGACGGTATATTTGCCCCTTGACGGACAGCCGTCAACGATATCCCAAATGCTCGAAATAATCAAAGTTATTTGTTCCCAAGACTGTAGAATTACACCGCTCACGATTATACAGCTGTACGTCGTGAATGCGGGAATTCCAACCTATACATTGGACATTAACCACTCGACTGGTCGAACTCACAGTATATACGTCGATTGACGGCACTCTCTCCCCGTGACGAACAGCTCTCAAGGACCTCCCAACACTAAAACCTATTTCATATTTATGGAGAAGTTGGACGGGCCAAAGCTAGACCGTCAGACAAATTATTTACCGCCAGATAATGAATGACGCAGTAGCTCACTAAGTTGAGTATCTACCACTCAACTGGTCGAACTCAGAGCTGAGTGCAGCACACCCCGTCAGCCGGCAGCCAGGGCACGGCGCAAGCACGCCCGAGGCCGCCCCCGGCGCAGTAGCGGTGAGGGAGCACGATGAGAGAGTTTCAAACCGAGATGTGAAGCTCCGCGCGATGAAAAATGCAAAAATCTGCGTCTAAAAATGTGAAGAGCGCTCGAAGCACACCACCAACAGTATCGTACTTTTATACATATTCAAGAATCACTTTCACTTCCCGGTTAAACTCGTAGGAGGTTTCACCCTCAGCGACCTTCTGAACAAGCCGTGGTCACAAGTGTCGTGCCTTTAATTTTATCACGCATAGTGTTCAGCACCCGCACTACTTGTCGATTTTCATCGCAAATTGCTGACACACGCTCTCGCCCTTTTCGCTATTTAGTTTTAGTGCAAAAACAAATCCTCACGAGTATGCACTCGGCGAGACTCGAACCCACGAAAGCGATCATAGCAGACACGCGGTCCACCTACGATGCCACCGGGGACGCCGGCATATATACATGATATTATATATACTTCGAAGTATATATATATATATATAGATTTTTTAATACCTAGTATATCGGTTAGATACATAGATAGACGTATCAATATATCCCACATATACATACATGTGCGTATGGGTATTAATATCCGATATAAGCATTCGCTTCAGACATCCGACACATGGCTTTCAGGAAAAACTGAAGGCGGAATCCGATTGGTATCCTATGTATAGCTACTCAACAAAAATCAAACACACACATAAAGTGTGGTGTCCCAATGATATTGGGTGCACGTGATAGGTGTCCCAACGATACGGGGTAGTTCCTCGGATAAGACGCCGACCGCCGGAGACAGAAATGACCGGTCAAAGCCATGAGTTACCCCCATTCGTTGCAGGCACCATACACCTCGTCGGCTTGGGTGTGTGTGAGTCCGCCGTGTTGTTTGGGCCCGGGAATGTACTGTACGTATTGTTGTATATATGTAACTCACTGTCGGGTGCGAAAGAGCTGGGCTCCGACCTCGAAAATTTTCGTGTTATTGTTGGCATACGCCCCGCGCTCAAAGGTTCGATGGCGACAGTATTTTCGACGACAACTGGGGCTTCAACGGCGGCGCCATCTATAATGCCGTGTAGGCCTCCATCACGCCTCCTTCCAATGGCGAGATCATTTACATAAACCTCCTGGGCGAGGTTGGTGCCGCTTAGTTCCTGTCAGCAGCTGTCTCGCAGTGGCGATTATTATCAAGGGCGGTTTGCATCGCGCCTCCTCAAAAAAGCCGACATATGTATATATGAAATTCATCAAAAATAATGTTCACGTTTCACATGTTACCGTAGCCCTCGGGGGCAGACTCTGTACGTAGGAACGGTATCTATGTACATGATTCGGGTGGGAGTGTCTCGCCGACCAGCCGGAATGGCTTATTCGTACTCGATCGGAGCTGGGATCCCGCATGATGCGTCGGGGAGATGACGGAGGGCAGGTCAGTAAATTATTATACAGCATGCTATATGTGATGCTGACTGTTGCTACTGTGTTTGGCGTGAAGGTTTCGTCGGCCATGAAGACGTTCGTCTTCAAACTGTATGCTATTCCTATTCCTGTCGGTGCCACCCCGCAGACGGCGCTTCGCTCCTAACCACAACGTGCCGCGCGACCTTCCCCCTTGTTCGTCTGACTTTTCGAAATATTTTCCTAGATATGCATCGGCATCTTCTACGAACAGACCACCAGAGACGTCGACCCAATCTGCGGCCCGTGAAGCATATACCACGTTGCGAGGGAATACCGTACAGGGAAGACGGTGACTTCGTCAGATAAAACCCAACGATATTTTCCAGGCTGTTAAAGTAGCTGGGGGCAGCGGTAGGGGTTAATGTGGCTTCGAAGGCAGCAGCACCCAGGGGCAGTTCTCTGATCGGGTGTGTTTCAGTTGGGGTGTGTCGCACGTACGACCATAGCACTGGTGTGGTCGTGCTCGTGGCTCAATGGCGAAGAGAATGCCTCAGGTATTAATGTTTCGGAGCCCTTGGCGAAAATGTGTGGTGTTGTGATATCCAGGCTATGCAGCGGTCGTTTCCAATGAATATGGTGTACGTAAGAAGATCTCCGGAGTGTTCAACATGGGAGCAGCCCAAGCGGGCCCACCGTAGCCCAGTATGCAGAAGTGCACGGACGAAGTGAACGAGAACCTTGCCAGGAATGGACGATCGGAGCTCGGCGAGTGTCGTCGCTTGCATCTGACCAAGGCCGTAACATACAGTTTCAAAAGTACGTTCTTCTTTCCGATCCGGGTCTTTGGGAGCGCCGTCATAGCCGAGAAAATTGATTTCAACCATACGAGAAACGCATTCCCTACGTAGCAGGAGAAACCATTGAGGGGATCATGTAGGGATGTCAAGGTTCCGTCAGCCGGGTGGCTGCCGTAGGTGGCCACTGTTCGACGATTATCGCTGATTGCGGACTGCTTATATTGGAAACATATCCTCCGTTGATTGCATTCCACTTTAATTCGACACGCGCTGCCGTAAGACCAGCTCAGTGAGCCTATACCGGCTAATGCCTGAACGTATGCCGCGAAGTGCGCAGACGGCACCCCCCAACACCTGTACCCAATACAAATACCTCAAGAGCATGCACGCCACTATACACGAGACGTGTTTTGAAATATGGCAAGCCACAAGCACGGCCACGTGCTTCGTTTGCGCTCCGCTCTGTCTCATTCAAAACGTGTAGGGAAGGTTGCACAGAAAGCATGACACCAAGCCATCCTGTCTACTTGTTCGACCCTACAACAAGGTTCGGAATGAACACCTCTAACCCGTGAAGTCGCTGCCAGGCTTTCGTTCGCCCTGCCACAGGTCGGTAGCTTTAGCAGCGTGTCGTAGAGTCGGTTCCGATTGTAAATACAACTCAGAAATGAATGTAACGTGTGCATATCCGCGGAAACCTCCTAACGACAAGATGTGTGTCAAACGACGATCAAATGAGGTCCGCCCACCATACGCATGCGAGATGTTGCGGGAAACGCGCAGCTACTTGAAATTAAAATAAGGAGCAGAAAACTGATGCGGAGCGAACACATAGGACACCGCGGAAATGTAGACAAAAATGGCCGAAGGGCTTTACGCTAGCTACTAGATGTGATCCCGCGGGGTACACACCATCGCAGCACAAGAAGCCGGAACATGAGTGCGGCGCGATATTGGGCCCAGCACTTGGATGACAATCTCCCCCCCCCCCCCCCACGTATACGCCTGATTGGCGAACACCCGACATGCTCCGTCGCGGGATCGAAGGAATGCGAGCGTCTTCGGTGGTAGGACTTCGGCGATGCATAGGATGAACACACGCCCCCATCACAGCTCTCTTGTTGTTAGCGGCCTGTTTTGTGGTTGATGTTCGGTATGTCGTACTTCCACGCTACTGTTAATACTTGCCTTGTATTCCACCCTTGCGAAAACAGTTTCCGCTGCTCCGCTCTTAGCCCCGCTGCATGACACCCCGGTCTTCTGCTACCCCTTCACGTGACTCGTGGGGTTGGATACACGGTGTTAACTCCCTTCTGATTCAATATAGATATTCGCGCACGCTGCTCACCCCTTCTCCTGTGTCCTCTAGTGTAACGTTGGCCATGTGGCCCCTACACTCTCACCCGGTGTGCACGACTCCCTCTCGCATACGCCCAACACACTCTGAATGCGCACTCCTCCACGCAAACAATATGAAGAGATACTCGTACGGCCTCCTATGCAGCCCTGTCACATGTTGTTGACGGTGCTAGTTTTAGGGGGGGGGGATGAGGGGCGGAACGCTCAACACCTTTTAACCTTCCGTTCACAAGTGCGCGAACCAATCAACCGGCCGTGTGGTGTTCGTCTGCGCTTACTGCGGTAGAGAGGTGCACCTGCGATTCTTTTCGGAACCTCCACTGGAGGACGAACTCGCTACACTGGCACCGTCTGAACATGGATTGAAGAAGGATGGCACACTCATACTGAACAACCAACCACGTGGGCTAGGTCTACATAATGAACAAGGAGGCGTGCAACAGTCGTACAGGTGGCATTCGTATTATTTTTGGGGGTCCTACTCGAAACATGTGGAAATATTAATATCTCCGAAAAAAAGTGTTCTTGACAAAACAACGGGCGCTTAAGCTCAGCCTATTCTAGGCACAGTTCCAAGAAGCATCGCTGACAAACTGAGATCCTCAAAGATATTGGGTAGTTCCTTGGTTGATGAACCCCGCCAGTCTTAAATGCAGTGTGGCCTGAACGATGCTACCTCCGTGGTGGAACGCCTCAAATGTGTACCAAGCTCAAAGCTATGCTGGGTACTTCCTTGGGCGAAAAGCTCCATCAATCAGAAGGATGTTTTGTATTTTATTTCTGCCGTGGTCAACGCCTGATGGTCGCGTGCACGGTTCCCCCTGTTGCAGCGAACGTCCTCATCACGGGCCGCAGGTAAAGTCGTCGTCACCCTCCAGATCGTAGTAGATGCCGGGGCAGACCTATTGTCGGTCGATTTGAAAAAAAACGGTCATACCCGTTTCAGGAAACATTGTCGGCTCAATCCGCTGTGCCTACTAGAGATCGTGGACAAAGCGATTGCACGATCTCACATGGAGAAATAAACAGGAGACAGCCACTATCAACGGATCTAATTTTAAGGCAGGGTGGAAACACTGCTGTGCAGCCACGGGCCTGGCTGGCGACAAGAGATTCCCTGCAGCACTAAACCCTTGAATGGGCCAACTATACATACACAAAGAGTATCGAGCACGGTTTTCATTTAGAACTAGGTTGCTAGCAGAAACTCATTTTTTTGTCGACGGGATATCTGACAGAGAAGCGAATGCATACTGAGAAAAACGTGTTCACCGATATAGTAATTGTCTGATATAGGGTCCTCGACACAAAGGCTGCGGACCCGAGGCCCCTGAGCTGTAGTTCGGACCTTGCCGTACCCGGCCACGGGATATACCCGACGGTGGTCTGCGCTTATAATTGGTTTCGTCGCTGTTGAGGTGCTGAGCGAGATGTAGGGATCCCCGCGCGAGGAACACGAGGAAGTGAGTAGAAGACGTTTTGCGATAGTAGGAGGCGTTCTAGGATAGAGGTGAAACTTTTAGGTTTTTCGCCTAATGGTTGCCTCTCACCGTCGGAGCTTTCTAGCATGAGAGCATCGGGGTACCATCAGTGTTCAGCAACATATAAACTTTTTGATGTACCCAGGCCTTGGGATGGTCCATCGGGGTGCAGCGCTTACGTTCTTGTCTCTGAATCAGGAGTTTTTGGCGGGAGGTACACTTTACAGTAGAGATCGTCGAGTGAAATAGGCCGCCGAAACAAAATAGGTGCACCTGTACTGCTGCAGCCTATGTCTTAGTGAAAAATTCCTACCGTACCATGCGTCATAGTCCATAGATAGGATCACTACGCAGTAGTAGTGCTTTGAAATAGGTACTTCATTATCCTACCGTAAAAAGCTAGCCATACCAGAACGCTGCTGAAAACACCCCACCTCGCCCTGTAGGTTCTCGAAAATGAGCCCGCCGCCGTCCTGGGGAAGAGACACCGAACCGTCCTGCTCGTTGAATATGGCGCCTCCGTCATGAGCATCGTTGGCATCGAAGGTATTGTCGCCACCGAACCTGAGACCGAAAATGGGCATGCCCCGATGCGGCAAGCATTTGATCACCAACGTCACACGGCACCGGAAAAGGGTTGGGGAGCTCTAAATGTTGAACGTCTACGCTGACGTGCACAAATCCAGTAATTGTCTTGCCACGGTAAAAGCGCGGCCTGAGCTTGGACCGAGTGCTCGATACAGCCTAAAAACCCTGTGAAATTATGGAAACCACGGGTGGTTTTATGGGGGTTCTTTCCGTGGTACTGCCAACACTGGGAGCAAAGGCCCTTGCTGTCAGTTATCGAAGAGGTGTGACATACCCTGGGGGCCGGTGCCTTTAGCAGGGCTCCAGTCGTCCCAAGAGAGTACTATATTCGACTCGAGGAATCACGCATCTCCTTTGGTTATTAGTTTCTGTTCTAGAGACAAGAGAAGGACTTCTCCCTTTTCTTTGTCGTTTTGTTTTAGGAACCACTGCGATCAGCGCTGCAGAACCTACTACGATTTCTCACGATAGAAAAGCATCCCCTCCATTGTAGATTGCACCGCCGGATCCGTCGTCACCAGAGCCGCTGGCAGCGTAATTTTTCTGGAACAGGCTGCCACCCATCAGGTTGAGGGAGCCAAAGCTGCAAATCGCCCCTCCTCGGAACTGTAAAACGGTAGAGGCAAAGCTCAGGTAGGACTCTCAGGCGCGACAACAGCTTGCACACCATCACATCATGCGTCCACTCTACCGTCGGATCACAAAAGTCTCCGTACGGCGGAATACACACCACTCTCTATAGGACATATCAGGAGGAGAAACGTCCCTTCAGGGAGTGACGGCATATTTCGGAGCTCCCAACAAGAGGATAGAGCTCAATATGTACCCGGTATATGTTATCTGAAACATGTCTTGGAAAAACGTCTGTTCGCACTCTACCCCGACCAAGATTACTGAAATGCCTACAGTATTAAACACTGGATGCGCTCAACCGGCCAGACTTTGTTGAGTCTAATCGCCCAGTAGCCCACCGTGAGACGACGAACCGGAACGTCGTGTAATGTTTTAAGTATTGTCTTGCACAAACGATCCGTATAATTTTGAATCGGGCACTGGTATGAGAAGCAGTGTGGGACAGAAAGTATGTATCGATAACAAGTAGTCATCACGTGGAACGTGGCGACAACGTTCGCCTTTTTACATAGGGAACTCACATCGTGCGCCGTGTTGTCGGCAAAGGTCGCGAAATCTGCAAACGACATGGCACCAATATCTGTGATGAAAATCGAGCCACCTTCCTGCCGTTCGGGAAACATGAACACATGCAGCGATATGTGCGCCGGGGACACACAGCATCGAGCAGACGGAGGTTGCACGCAAGGCACGGGGTGCTACTGTAAGGACAGGCTGCTCGTGTTGATAACATCTCGCATTTGTGCACTCGGCGCCATCCCCTAAAGCGAAACGAGTGTTGTTTAGGGAAAACCGTACGGGGCAATAACACACCGGCAAGCGACGCCCTTGTTGAGAGAAAGCTTCGCGGTGATACGCTTGCCTTACTCGAACAGAAGCACTTTTAGGGAGACCATTTGTAGTATTTTTGGTATCAACAGTTTATGATCCTGAAGGCGCCGACGTAAGTTTGAACTGTTTCGAAGAGGCTGAATAGGGCGACGCTCTCGACAGAGCAACAGCAGCGCGTGTGGCGGATAAATCTGCATTTTGTCGCTTCCGTGTATCCTGCGCTAACCAACACGTGTGACACCTCCTCAGCGCATCAGCCACACGCAGCCAACGGTGTACAAGCATTCTTCGGACTGGTAAATAGACTATCGTGACGAAAGCCCAGGCTCAAATGTCACGTGCATCTACGGAATATACTCGTATAGGCAAATCATGGCCTCCTACAAGAAAGAAAAAATCGCGCATAATTATTGCACCGTCAACTCAAGGCACTATACGAGTTCTCAACTGAATCCCCCCTAACCGAAAAAAACACAACTCCATCTCTTCGAACTTGACACATAAAAACGATAAACACCACCCACACATATCTCCGTCTTATCGGTCGGTATGCACAGTTCTGCTTTCTGGGCTGAGTACAAGGATGATTCGATTGCTCAATCTGAATAAGAACTGGCTCTTATGTTTCCGCCCACAGTTCTACGTGCCACTCTCTTACGGGGGGCCGCAGCAAACAAGGCTTACGGTTCACATAAAAATCTAAATATTTATTCATTTTCCCTCCTAACAATAACAATATTTTGCCCTACGTACTATAGCCCCCCCGTAATAGGACACAAAGACAAGGGTAGCTGCTATGTATGTCAATCTTGAGACAAATGCCGTCACTATACTCGTGTCCATCCAGAGCGGTGTATGCCACGGCGCAGCAGGCGTGTCGACGGTGCGATGGCATCGCTCACCGCAGATTCGTTGTCGGTGAACGCGGACGTGCCCCCAATCACTATATTGCCGTGGGTATAGATGGCGCCTCCGTTTCCCTGGAGGGATCCCTAAAACACACGAGAACGCG
>JBBMHQ010032112.1:4168-17072 GCA_037834295.1 Postelsia palmaeformis
AAGATTTCCCCTCGAGAGAGTACCCCCCCCCCCCCCCCTCTCAGGCGAAAACAAAAAATGGGACGGTGCACTTTTTTGTTTTTCTTAGCACCCTTGGACCGAGATGACTTTTTTGTCGAAGACCCGCCACTGCTGTCTACTTGTATCCCCATTGACCGTTCGCACGCCCGTCATTGTTGCAGTTACTACCCTTTCAGGCCCGCCCTTTCTTGTGGTCCGTTTTGGGGGCAAACTGCTTATAATTTGAGTGGTCTGTCCTCAAAACGGGACTCCAGTCTTGGCACGCTTTCAATTAAAAGGGATGATACCGGTAGTGTTCTACTGCTTCATACAGTAGTAGTTCGCAAAATACCTATACATACCTACTTCGTACCGTGGTACCAGGTGCAGATTACCACAGTGTATCACGAGGGAAAAAGCACAGTCTTCATGTTACGGGGGGACACAGTTAATAGGACCTATGGCACATACTAAAACCTATACATTTCGCTATTTTCATCAACAATATTCGGTCCTATTTATTATGGTTCCCTGTCATAGTAATCGGAAGCAAACATTATGTATAAACGCAGGGGTGTGTAGATAGGTATCTCTCTCGCCGGATTGTGATTAGCGTTTGCACATGCACATGAAGACCCAACGGTCCTTATATCGACATGACACCCAACGGTCCTTATATCGACATGACCAAATATTGTGAGTAAAAGTAGGAAAACATATAGGTTTTTGTGTGTACCGTAGGTCCTGTTAACTATGGTTCCCCGTAATAGAGGGCTGCTTGATTTTTGGGCCCCTGGATGGATTTTGATTTTGCTTTTAAGCCACCTGTGATGGGGCATGTACGAAGTACAGAACTCAAAGGAGAGGGTGTTTTTTTTTTTACTTTTTGCGCCGAATTCAATGTCGCGATATTCGTACACACAAATCCCTCCATATAAAAGTCGATATCGGGCTTTTCGCCAGAAGAACGTGGGATGAAGCATGGGTGGAATAAAAATAGTCAGCAAGTCCACAACCACGTGGAACACCTCATGGGCTGGAGGACGAGGCTGCTGCTGCAGCTGCTTCTCTGAGTAGCTCGGCAGACTATAGCGCCCGCGTACACCATGAACTTGGCTCTTGGCATAGACGAGGGCGCAGCGCGGACGCGTCTCGTGCTCGTGCTGAGATGCGTCTCTCCAAAACTAAAGGTCCGGTTGGCGCTACCCGCCTGTTTCCGGATAGGGTCTGAGGGGCGCACCGTGTCGGGGACATGGGTTTGGGGCAGACATGGGTTTGGGGCAGCTTCGGTAAGAAGATGCCCAGCCGGAGCACTGGGTGCTGTGCTGGTGCCGCTAGAAGATTGGCATCTCGGGAACCCGCCTCTCCCCGACCAAGGGAGCACCCGAAACCTGCTGTGCTCACTGAACCTAGTCGTGGTGGCTACTGCTGCTGTAGTCCTTGCTGGCAGGGTAATGATCGGAGGACCGAATAGAGGACACAGACTGTTTCCAATTTCGTCTGCTACATCCGGGTCTATTAACGAGAAGAGAACACAAATAAAGCATGTGCTCGTGGTGATTTTACTCCACGGCGATATAATAGACCACGTATCGCGCAACTATCGCCTGTACCGGACGTCCTTACAAAACTCGAGAAGCACATAATTCGGCTCTAAAGGTCAAATGTCACGATATTCTCGAGCTTTATGCATGTCTAGTAGGCTACTCATATTATAGTCCATCGGATTGAGCTTCTTTCTTTTTTCTTGAAATCATGTTGAGGGGGTTAGGTTCAAGCCCTTTGCTGGATAAATGTAAGCCTTTTGAAGGACTGCAGTGCCGTTTTGGGGACAACCTACTTGGAATTTGACCGGTATGTCCCCCAAGCGGGACCGCAGTTTGCCCTCGAGGGGTTCGTTCTCACTATCGCTATAGTTGGAGAAAGAATGGGCCTTGAATTTCTGGGGTTTTGTCAGCGATCTCCAAAGCCCCAAATCCACAGCCCTCTACTGTGGTTTGGGACAGGAAATTGTCGACATTTGTTTGAGTCTCAGTTCCTAAAGGGGGCAAAGATCAGCGAATTTATCTCTAAGATACGCAAAGTTTCTATTGTAGCGGAATTGAAAGGCGTTTGAATTTTGCGTACAGCGCTGCAGCAGCATCTGCCGAGTGGTGTCCGTCGCGTACGCCAGAGCGTCAGTAGCTGTCCCTGCGACTAGCTAGCTGTACCTACGGGCTAGTGACCCTCGTGTAATATATGGCTTCTCCCTAACATGACAGCGATGGCAGCAGCAGCAACAGCAGCAGCAGCGATGGAAATTCGACGTCCCAGCAGCAGCAGCAGCAGCAGCGATGGCAACACGACGTCGCCGGCGAAAATCCACCCGTACTTGGATGCTGAGAATAACAACCAATGCTGTACAAAACTAGTTCCCGAGCTCAGAAGCCATAGTAGATGTCCTCAGTTCTTACGCACATATTTCAAGAGCCTTGGAACGAGAAAAAACAATCGCCAGAAAAACGCCCCCACCCAGAAAAATTCTCTTGCAGGTTGCTCTAAAAGATCCTCAGGCGAGGTACCCACTTCAAGAACACCCGGTGACAGCGCCATTGACGTGGCCTTATCTCTCGTCGTGAGTGGTTTATCAGCATCTTGTACGACTGCTGCCGAAATAATCCCAAAAAACTTCCGAGTAGATACGTTTTCGTTACAAGCCCGCGATTTACCTGGTCTTGAGCGTCCCGAAAATGATTGACCCTGTTAGGACCATAGTCCCGTTGTGTGGTGGAACTAGTTTAAAATTCAGTGGGATGTGCTCCAAACGGGACTGAGGTCCTTAAATGATCTTATGCCGGGCTTTGGGCGATCTTAATCCTTTTAGGAGCGCAGTATCATTATGGGGGCAAACCAGTCAAATTTCAAGTAGTTTGTCCCCAAAACGAGACTGCGGTCCCAAAATGGGTTAGACCTGGTACCTCGCTGTAGCGGCAACCCCACCGTGTCCCCGCTGAAGCGTACCGCAACACCACAAAGAGCTGCACCGTGCAGTGAACAGAACAGCAATGCTTCTATAATATTAATAGTGCGGCGCTCAGCTTTGCATCGAGGCGTACGCCAGTAGACAGCATCTTCCACATCCGTCTACGAGTATGAAACCCGGGGGAAGTACCTAGGATGTCCCCTGGCGACCACCGCACTGCGTGCCCTGTGGTCGTCCACGTATGTGTGTGCGAGGCATGCGAAGAAGGATTCCCTGCTTCTGAAACGTCCGTTCAACCCACCGCATGCTCCAAATCCAGCTTTGAAACCCGGGGATGTACCCCGTATGTCCCCTAACGACTACGACGTGCCCCCTGTGTTGCGTGTGTGTGGTAGGCGTGGGGAAGTCCTGCCTGCTGCCGTATCCCGTCACATCCGCCGCATGCCCCATACCCAATCTACCTATGAAACCCGGGGTTGTGCCTAGGGCATTCGCCGATCAGCACAGTGCGGCGTGCCATGTGTCTGTGTGCATGATCCATATCCACCTATGAAACCCGGGGATGTGCCTAGAATGTCCCCTGACCACATTGCGTGCCCTGTGTTCATTCGCGCGGTGTGTGGTAGGGCGTGAAGAAGCCCTCCTTCCTTCTGCTGCGGTATCCGCTATACCCATCGCATGGTCCATGTCCACCTTTTTGAAACCCGGGGATATAACCCAGCGCGTCCCCTGACGACCACCGCAATGCGTGCTCTGTGTTCACGTTTCTTGCGGCAGGCGTGGGGAAGTCCTGCCTCCTTCTGCAGTTCACGGACAAGCGGTTCCAGCCAGTACACGACCTGACAATCGGAGTGGAGTTTGGGGCGCGCATGATCAATATTGACAACCGGCAGATGAAACTGCAGATTTGGGACACGGTGAGGGAGACAGCCGCAACGGGGAGGAGGGGGGGAGGGGGTGTACTCACTGTCATGCATGGCCGTAGCCTTTTGACCATAGACCCTCGCATCCCTATGGTGCAATGCCGGGACGGAGCATGATCGGGTTTTCACCGACCAGGCAGACATTGTTTGCACAGAGCGCGAATCGCCGTGAGGTGTCCGGCGAGTCTCAGCATGAAGGGCCAGCTGCATCTTACTAAGAACCGCTTCAAGAGGCGATTTTTTCTGCATATGGATGACAGCGCCGATGCGTTGGCTGATTTATTTCCTGATGTGGCCACTTCCAGAGACAGCAATTGGCTTATCATGCACCTGTCTCGTGGGGTGCTTTCCATCTTCATTATCAGGATGGACTGTTGTGCGGGAGGTTCCCGGCAGCACGCAGCAGGACCCTATATAACCGCAAAAAATATCCGTATTCACGTAGGAAACCCGGGGATGTACCCCGTATGTCCCCCGTCTACTACACGCGGAAGCTGCGAAAGGGTTTGGGTGGTGTATTGTCCGGCGCCGCCTTGCGTGGGAATTGTAGGTAATGTCGTCCGGATGGCCGTCTGGAAAAACAACTAAAAGGGAAAGCGAGAGGGGCGGTAGGGGTTACTTATGTGATGTATTGCGGTAGTCGTAAGATCATGGGGAGGAGGGGGGGTGTTCTGGATAGGGAAGATGTACGCGATTTCAAGCACGGCCACAGTCGTATGACCATAGACCCTCGGATGCCTACAATCCCGGGACGGAGCACGTCAGGTTTTCACCGACCAGGCAGGCATTGCTTGCACCGAGGGCGAAACGCCGTGAGGTGTCCGGCGAGTCGCATAAAGGGTGAGCTGTATCGTACTAAGAACCGCCTATGAGGCGGGCATTCTTGCATAGGGATGACAGCTTCAATGAGCCAATTTAATATCCGGTGCAGCCTTGTCCAGAGATATTAATGGAAGTTCTGTGTAACTGCCTTTTGGGGTGTCTTACCACAAGCACTACGTGATACGAGTATTCCCCTTGTGCGGAGTAAAGGCTCTTAACCACGTACAAATGATCTATAACTCGGCCACCAGCTGTGACCGACCGCCGGAAAAAAAACAAACGAAAAAAGCGGTGCCCTGATCGTCTGGCTCGAGTAGTGAGCGGCATGTTTTACAGTGTCGTTGCCAACCGACGTCAACCCAACCCATGTGTACTAAGGCAGGGGGAGGGTACTGGTGCTGATACTGCTTCTGCTGCTGCTGCTGCTGCTACTATATCAATAGTGCTGTTGCCACTCCTACTGCTGTTGCTGCTGCTGCTGCTGCTGCTGCGGCTGCTGCGGCTGCTGCTCCTACAGTTCGTGCTGGGTACATTTGGCCAACCCTAACGTAGTCCGCTCGGGCACCCAGACCAAAAAAATGGTTACGTATCAATGGTTGTTTCCCTCCCAGCTTCGATAGACAGAACTCCCAGCGGTCTTACGCATCGATGCCAATTCGTTCGATTGGGCGGCATGATTTTCCCCCCAATTTGTTCGATTGGTCGGTATTATCGGTGCCATTTTGATCCATCGGTCGGTATGATTGGTGCCTGTTCGTTTGATTGGCCGGCGTTTTTTGCCCCGGTTTGCTCAATTTCTCGGCCTGATCGTTGCCTGTTCGGTTGATCGTTGCCTGTTCGGTTGATCGTTGCCTGTTCGCTTGATCGGTCGTTAACAGGCGGGGCAGGAGTCGTTCCGTTCCATCACACGTTCGTATTACCGAGGTGCCGCGGGCGCGCTGCTAGTGTATGACATCACGCGCAGAGACACATTCAACCATCTGACGCGCTGGCTGGAGGAGGCCAGGCAAAACTCCAACTCCAACATGGTGAGAGAACGGGGGGGGGGGGCTGTTTTGTTGCTTGGCGTAGTCATTTGACCACTGACCACGCATCCCTTTCAAGGCGGAGCAGGAAAGGAGGAGGTGGAGTCGCACTCATTTGTTGCTTGCCTTAGCCATTTGGCCATTGACCGCGCATCCCTTTCGAGACGGAACACCGTTCCTACTCCTGCTAAAGACACCTCCAACAGCTGGGAGCTCATTCCGTTGTTTGCATGTTTCAGTATTACTTGGAAGCGCGTTGCTACTGACTGCTATACAGGTCCTGTCGTGACAGCTCATCATACACGGCAGGTCAAGGTGCAGATGATCTGCTGCCGACAGATAGATAAATGGTGATGTATCTGATCCGCCTGATGTGTGAAAGGCGTGGAGATTTTTCGTGTATGGAGCGGTGTGAGGGGGGAGTCACATCACCTTCATGTTTTCTTGATTATAGTGTAGAATCTCTCCATATATGTATATATACACCTTGCCCGAAAAAAGCTAGTTTTGATTAAAAAAAAGTGATCAAAAGTAGTATTAGCCCGATGATGAGTTCTCTAGACCATAAATAGGGGATGCAGATCCATCACGAATAATATTGTACACGGTTTTACCGCCATTTCAACGAATTTGGGCTGAGGAGCCTATTTTACAGTCAGGCCAGGAATAGTTTGGCCCAAACGCCCATGTATTCTCGCTGGAACCGACCCCTCTCCCTCCTCCCCTTACCTCGCCATTGGAACGCCATCCTCGCTGTCGCGGACGGTGTTCAATCGATCCTCGAACTGATCCCTGAAACGACCCTCGGATCCGATCCTCGAATCGATCTACGCCGGCTGATCGACCAATCAAAAATGGACGAATCGGAACCTACCGCTACGAACGCCTGGACCGGGCCGACCGGAATTTGGTGGTGGGTGATCGGATGGGTCGGGATCGACCCCGTCCAGGTTATCATGTTGATTGGCAATAAGTCCGACCTGGCGAGCCGGAGGGCGGTGACAACAAAGGAGGGTGAACAGGTGAAACAGGAAAAAGAAAATGGAGAGCGACCTACTCAGGGCCCGTGTGAACTATGGTTGGAAACAGATTTATGTTCCGAATTACTTTTTGATCGACAACTGCAGTAGAGTACGCCGTTCCCCCATAGGGACCCGAACACGTGTTTTTTTTCGCAATCGAAAAAAAATTATTCAACTTTGAAATTTGATTTCCAACTCAAGTTCCTCGTTAAGATGGGCCCTTATCGCTGGCGTGCGTGGAATTCCAAAAAAGATGGGGCAAACGTTTGGGGCGATATCGGAATCGAGTGGTGCTTGGTATTTTGACGGTATTGTGATAAGCAGGGCCGAGAAATCACGTTGTGAATCATGATCATTGATGAAGTTCTAACCGTATAGGGTAGAATCCCTTGGTTGAATGAATAACCCCCGGAATGCCAAACGTTTCGCCGAAAACCGACATGATGATGCGGGGGGGGGCATATTAAATAGTACCTACGGTACACTGGAAAAAAAAACTATGTTTCTCTATTTTTACTCACAATATTTGGTCCTGCCTGCTATGGCCCCCCCGTGGTTTCAGCGTAGTTTGCTACTGGTGGCATGATACAGTAGCAGGTAGCATTGGGGGAGAGGAGGCGACAAAGGCAAAATTAGGTGTGTATTTCATACGTACGCGAGTATTGAACCAGGGATGCGTGTTCCGGCTAAAAAAGAGTGTGATCGGCACACCGTTTTTTTTTTTTGAAACGTCAATGCTGCAGGGGAGAGGAACACTACCATCCACTCCCGAGGGGAAAAAAAATGGGGTTTCCAGAATATATATGGCGGTATTTGCCATCAAGGGCCATTTTTCTTTCGTTCCGCGGACGGCAAGGATGTTTGCGAACGGCGCGTGGATTTTGCGAACGCTAGCGCGTACGTGCCGCGCGATACACACGCCCCTGTTGTTTACTGGGCCCAAGATTCGGGCAGGGTTCGTATCCTCAGGCAGCGGTAGCCCGGACTGCATGGCAGTCTGTCTATGGGTGGACGTCTCAGGTCATGTTTAGTTGTCCCCCCACAAGGTACGGCCAGAGAAGAAGTGAGCCTCGTGCGTTGCCACTTACATACAGCCTCAGATGTCAAGAGTCACATATCCACAGTCGTAATGGGCAGATGGTACCAACCACGCGGTACGTAACTTGTCATATGTAAGAGAGCAGACGAACAGCGGGAAGCGCTTGTAGTAGTACGTGTTCGCAGATATATGCATCTGTCGGAAGGGGGGCGAAAATGGTCTGGCAGATGGTAGTTTACGGCGTTCATTGCTCGACTACCCCGATGCCGTCACGGTGTTGTTTTTTAACCATGATATTACGGGCGGGCATAGTGAATAGGACCAAATGTTGGTATTGAAATGGGTAAATGTGTCGGTTTTTTTGTCTGTGCCGGAAGTCCTGTTTTTACTATGTTCAGCATTGCCGAATGCTATTACAGGGCACGATAGTAAATACACCCAAAAAGCTACACATATCCCTGGTTTTGCTAACAGTACTTGGCCCTTTTTAGTGACTTGATGGGTCTGCCGTATTCAGTTAGACTACCGTTGAGAGTTGCTGCGGTGGTGTGTATGTGCTCTACTATTCGGGCCAACCTGATCTACAGCCAGTGAACTTGACAGTCTATGTTCGACGTTGTTCAAGCCTGGTGTCACAAGAAGGCTCGAAGGCTCGTCCATATAATAGTAGGCGAGTGCTGTTGTTCTTTTTTTTTCTCGACGAGGCACGCGTGATATTCTGTATGTTTCACTCCATTGGGGACCCTGTCTCTGTAGATATTTTTTTTTCGTGTTTCTCGTTTTTTTCCCCCGATTAAGACACATTGCGTGTTTCCGGGAAAGAGTACGGCCCGATCTTCCTCGACGAGGAGAACATTCAGTACCTTGAAGTGTTTGTTTATCTAACACGGACCCTTGATGATATCTTCCTGGGGGGGATTGTTTGCTTTGCTCTATTCGGTTTTTTGCTTGCGTCCGCTTCTGGCGTTCCCCAACTGGCAGTTTGCGGAAGAAAACGGGCTGATCTTCCTGGAGACGAGCGCGAAGATGGCTACGAACGTCGAGACGGCCTTCATCAAAACAGCGGCGAAGATTTACGACAACATACTCTCGGGTGTATACGACCCGACGAACGAGGTACGTCCTGATTTTACCCTGAATGATGATGATGACGATGACGATGATGATGATGATGATGATGATGGTGATGATGATGATGATGATGGTGATGATGATGATGATGATGATGATGGGGATGATGGTGATGATGATGATGATGATGATGGTGATGGTGATGATGAATGGGGATGATGATGGTGATGATGAATGATGATGATGATGATGATGAATGATGATGATGATGATGGATTATGATGATGATGATGGATGATGATGTTGACGATGGATGATGAGGATGTTGACGATGGATGATGATGATGTTGATGATGTATGATGACGATAGTGATAATGATGGTGATAATGATGATGATGCTATTTTCTCGCGTTATTGAACAGCTTATTCCCCTCAAATCCTTCCCGTGGGTATCTATACAAACTTGAACAAGTAAGCGTATCGATGCAAGAAAACACGTACCAACGAAGCAATAGGCGCAGTAGGGTTGGGGGACGACCCAACCAGCCGCTTCGGACGAAACTGGTGTTTCTAGCCGGCACCTGGTGATGTCTGTCAGAGGCCAATCCCGCGACAACAGAACCGCATCACTCGTATTAGCCTTATATATAACCCTCTTAGCACCGCACTCCCATATGTGGGGACAAACAAGGCAAATTTCAAGTGGTTTGTCCCCATAATGAGACTACGCTCCTAGAGGGATTAAGCTTGGCCTGGACAAACAAGGCGAATTTCAAGTGGTTTGTCCCCATAATGAGACTACGCTCCTGGAGGGATTAAGCTTGGCCTGAACCCTGCCCCTCGTGACGAGCCGTGATGTATCATCTCCCACGCATAACATGCGACCGAAACGTCCACCATGAGGGGGTGAATACAACAATACGAAGAAGGGAAAAACCAAGACAAAAGACAGAACATTTATCCAGTGTGTCTCCAGTATCTTCGTACAGTATTACTAGCGTTCATCCGGTGCCTCTTCAGTGAATACAGGGTATACCTCCTGTTGCCTACCCAGGGTTTCTCGAGTGTTTTATCCAGTTCTTCGCTCCAAGCGTTGGGACGAATCATAACGCAGATTGTCTCGTCCCTCTCCAGCCTTGGCGAAAGAGTTCACGAGAACGGGAAGCACTGCACTATTCATATTATATTACGGGAAACTATATAGTAAAATTGGCCCAAATATTGTCAGTAAAAATGGGGACACAACATGCAGTTTTTCTTGTGTATACCATAGGCCCTGTTTACTATGCCCTCCCGTCATAGGCGACGCAGATTGTACGGGTTCTGCTCGGCAACACCGGCTAGACCGCGCAAGATCGGGAGCAGATTATGTATTTCGGGAAACCATACCTGGGAGTAAATAGGACCAAATATTGTGAGAAAGTATAGGTAAATATATAGGTTTTTGTGTCTACCGCAGGTCCTATTTACTATGATCTCCCGCCACACTCGGCTTGAGGGATGCAAAGGACCAACTGTGGGAGTCGATAACCTGCCCGAAGTGTACAGTGTCTCTCATCTGTGTGTACGGTATTTATCGAGACATCTCGCCGTTGTTATGTATATCTCCAGCGCCTCACCAGCGATGAGAAAAAAAACGTACCGGGTACGACGCAACCCAGCGAACAAGCCAGAAGGGCTACACTGTTATTTCGGGGGACCATAGTAAATAGGATCAAATATTGTTGGTAAAAATAGCGAAATATATAGGTTTTGTGTGTACCGTAGATCCTGTTTAATAGAGCCCCCCGTCATATGCAGAACGGGTAGTTAACGAATGATTGCGAGCAAACCTCAAGCGGCGGCATGGCGCGAATCATACATACCTTTCTTTGAGCAGTTTGCTCGGTGGAGTTGCACTGTTGTCGGCCAGAAAAAGCTTTGTGCCCCAAATCAACCCCTTCTACGTACGAGCTACGAGCATCGTACCGCTACGTGCCCACGCTGTCGCGGAGTCGATGCTTTCTTGGTGACCCTTCCCCCAGTTGCGTTTCCCCTGCGCTTTCCCCCCTTCTGCCTAATTTACCCGTCTCTTGAAAAAAAGCAATGCGTGTTTAGTTCACAGTGTAGCTGTAGCTCAAGAGGAGTGGTGCGCGTAAAAAGCAAAAAATCCGATGCCCCCACTATTTATCCGTTTTTGGAGAGCTGGACAGCGAGCGGGGAGGGGAGGGGGGGCGTGCACTCATTTGTTGCTTGCCTTGAGTCACTCAACCATTCATCACGCACCCCTTTCGAGATAGGGCGCCGTTCGTAGCACCGTTCCTAGCGCCGTTCCTAATCCTGATAAGAGACATCTCCAACAGCCACTCAATACAGTGTTGCCCCAAAAACAATTTAGGTGATCTTATCCCCGTCCTGTTCTCGCCGCCTGTGGCCACCATCTATCTCCTAGGCGAGCGGTCGTTTTACTCTGGACTATGTGGCGTACCAAACTCCTCCATGTCGCGCGCTCCTATGTTTCTCGTCTCCTCTTTAATGCGCCCCTCTTCAACGCACCCCGTTTCTCCTTGTCGGTTCGACATTTCCCCACTCACGTGATTTCTACTTGTTTGGTTTTCGCCTCAAGGACACATCTGGGGGTATGATAAAATAAAGTTTTTTCCCTTGGAAATCCTACTCCGCTGGTTTAGCTTTCGGCATGATCATTTTTTAGGAGCGTGGTGTCGTTTTGTTTTTGGATTATTACAGGAAACCATAGTAAATACAGTATGACCAAATATTGTTAGTAAAAATAAAGAAGTATATAGGTTTTTGTGTCAACCGTAGGTCCTGTTTACTACAGTATGTGCCCCGTAATAGAAGGTTGATGGCTTAACTAGCCCTTTTGAGGCAAAAGTTGCAGTCCCGTTTTGAGGACAAACCAGCCATATTCGAAGTGATTTGCCCCCAAAATCGATACGAACAGGCTGCGGTCCTCATATTAGGGTCAAGCCGTCAACTACTCCATCAAATTTCCCCCCACTCCGCGTGCCCCTTCTGGGCTGTCCGCGTACTGCAACACCTACGAGGACTACATCGTAACTACAGCAGTCGCCTTTTGTGGCGTGGTTGGTATACAGGGAGACATTTCGTTGCTTTCGAACCTGTCGAGTATTTTGTAGACTAATAACTATTTTGGAAAAAAAACTGCACACCTCGCACGGAGAAGGTGCGATCGAATTATCGCACCAAGCTTGCAAAACGCAGCCTTTTTTTCTTGTAGCTTTTCGATGTCACGGCTTCGTTTTTGTTTATTTTTCCCCTCCGTTTGCTTCATGTATTGGTCCTGAAAACGCAACGTTCGAGTATTGTTTCCGCCCCCGCTGACTTGTCGCAAAACGCAGTAGGTCCTATCTTTACGGGGAATTTTAGTCGGAAATAAAGAAAAATATTTTCAACGAATTCTAATTCGATTCCGAAAAAAAAAACGTGTATGGGCCCCATGGGGGAACGGGGTACCAATTGTCGATGAAAAAAAACATTCGGAACATGTCGATCAAAAAAGAATTCGGAACATGTCGATCAAAATACAAATCGGAATAGGAATTTATTTCCAACTAAAGTTCTCCGTCAAGATGGGCCCTAAGGTGTTGTATTTCCTTTTTTTTTCCCCCATGTTTCTGTCCTTTTTTACGCCAACAATACCTGCCTGCGGGTGATTTGTGACAGGCACACGGAATCAAGCTCGGACCGGCGGCATCCCTCAACTACAACAACGTAGCACCTCCCGCAGAAAAGAGTAGCTGCTGCTGATGATCATCATGATCACATCATCATCATGGGTGACTGCTGGTGATGGACGATGGTTGATGCCGACGCCATCTGTATGCGGCGGAGCGCTCTCGAGAGGAAAAAACAAAATAGTTGAAATCTGCACCTTTTTTTTATTTCAGTTCGTGGACTATTGAATACGGAGGGCGGTGTTTTGTTGCAGGTTGGTTGCATCGACAGTCGGAACGAATTTGTTGATTTTTCCCGGGAAATTGGGAGGGCGGGGGGTGCTCAGGCGGGGAGGGGGGGG
>JBBMHQ010032223.1:1685-11795 GCA_037834295.1 Postelsia palmaeformis
GATACTGTCGAACCAACCGGGGGGCATAGCATACCTCAACGCTTGTCTGAACCCTTGGTATCTGCGGTTTGTGTACGTGGTTTTCATGGGTCTCCTAGTTGACGACTATTCATTCTGGGCGTATTGATAGCCTAGGACGTACGTTCGATCTCCCGGAAATCAGCGGACGAACAAGGAGAAAACCAGGATCACGCGTCTGACGGCAGAGGTGGCAACAATCTGCTACCCTAGCTTCTGAAGGACGAGGCTCCTCAGCCCAGAGTTGAAAGGTTAATCTTGCTTCGAAAAATGGCTCTTCCGTGTACATAAGCTATGCCATTTTCCTTCCGGATGCTATCCGATCCTTGCTGGAGTCAGGTCTCGGTTGAGGTACCGAGCTCCTCAAGTGAAGCGCCTCAGGAAAAAATGGTTCCGAACCTAGGGGATGTTCCCCCTATCTTCGCTCCCGAGCAAGCGGCCAAGCTGGAAACGACACTGACCACCGTACGTTAGCTCTCTTGAGGCAATCATCTGCGTCCGGTTCAGCCCGGCTTGATAGTACGGTAATATAATTCCGCCCACCACTGATTGGCGCCACCCCAAGTTTCATCGTAGAATGCGATCACGAACACGCTCGGAAAATATCAAGCAATGTTCGATCGTACATCAACACCGCCTTCGAGGTCATCACCGAAGACACCCAGGCATGAAGAGGAAGAGTCAAGGAGCGTATGGAAGAGGCTATGATGGGCACAGAAAACAGAAAAATGAGCTGCGTTGGATAACAAGGCAGCCAGGCTCATGGCCCAACGTTGAGGGTGGGCCACGAAACAGCGCCCCTAGGATGAGCTAACGATTCGAAGCCCCAGTGAAATCGCGTTTGTTACGACGCGACATGTTTGTTTTCCGACAGGAACCGTTGAAGAATAGCCCGATTACTTTGCATTTTATATGGTGATCCGTACCATACACAGACCCGATGTTGATTCTGCCGTTGAATTGCGTAACCCTAAGTATACCATATCAACCCATGAACAACATGAACGGTATTCGATTTTCAAGTTTCGAATAATAAGTTGCGAACTATCATCACGTGAAGGGTTGTACTCTGGGACTTACGTACTCCCTAAACAATTCAGGACATGGTCGTGGTCCGACTCTATTTCAACCCCTCGACCATCGGACCAGGTTCGTGGGCTCTGCGTCGACAAGAGTAACCACGAAGTGTTCGAACATGTCAATGTCTCCGGAAACATATACGACTCGGATATCCACCACAACAACCTCGGGGGCTGCACGTACATCCACCAGCAGGGTGATTGGAGGAGGAACAAGATGCACGACAACTCTGGGTACGGCTTCGACCCCCACGACGTCAGCAACGTTCTGACGATCCACGACAGCAAGGTCTATGACAACGAGTACCACGGGATCATTGCCTCCAAGCGCTGCAATGGAGTGTCCATCCAGGCACAATCTGGGTTGACCCGTTGCGCGTTGGGACACTCTTTTTTAGATAGTGGAAAAAGCAGTTATCGGGTCGTTGTCTACACGAAGGTGTGATACCCCACTAAGTGCAGCAATGATCACCCAGGCAGGATCTTCGAGAATGTGAACAGCCCATTGGCCGCACGAGACGTTGCTAGTCACGAGCGTGCACAGTTCCACGTCGTTTGGCCCGTCGGCAGTATGGTTGATCGTAGTCCTACCCAAACTGTTACTCTTGCCGACACCCATGCGAACAAGGTCTACGACGGTGCTGCAACGTCCACTGCCATCACCAGCGCAGCCACGACGATGTTGTCATAGATGAGTAGTTGTCGTGTATAGGGCTTGACATATTCTGTTTTGGGGTCACAGTCGGAGCGGCTAAGGGGACATGCATATTTTGTGGCGAAACCCACATCAACACGGAGGACACCCCGCCGGTACCGTTGTCTCTGTGGTATCGCCCGTCGTGTGCATGCTTGCTAAGTGAAGGAACCTACGGTAGCACATGTGATATTTTGGGTCTCTTGCCAGGAGGTGGTATACCAAGAGGCGGAGCTCCCATTCCACGTTACCTTACTCAGGCGGCCACGACCTACATACTTATCACGGAATGCGCACCGGGGAGCCCCTGGTGGGCTTAACTCATACGTTTCATGGAAAGAAAGGCATCCGATTGTATTTGGTAGTGGAGCTATATTTAGTAATATAGTTGTTTTTTATGTTTACTACCGTTCCACTCCATCAAAACGGGCGTTCTCGACGCGAAAGGCAACAGCGTTCACAGAAAACAGGACGCTAGATTGGCGATGAGGCAGTCGCTCAAAGCAGACGTGTCGGACAGCATATTCGAGAACAACAAGTACGGGGTGCGAATCTCCGTGGGATGCGGCCACAACGTCTTCTTCCAAAACATCAACAGCGATGCTCAACCAAATGGGATCCATATCAAAGATGCCTAAACAAAGTCGTGAGAAAGAAACATCCTATCTGCCAGTCGTGACTGGGTACGATCCATACGCTACCTTCGCGCGATATACGCATCGACAAATCAAAGTATATAGTGCAAAAAAACGAATCGAGACAACTTTATATTCTTCGTCACGCCACCCCAGGTATTGAGTCACCATGGTATCCACGTACAACACGTGCTCGCACTCGGGTGGGACGCACCCGATGTGCTGAAGTGGGGCCGGTCGTACGTCAACTGTTTCCGAAACAACACCATCATTGAAGGTTCTAAGACATTTTAAATGACGGAGGCCGGTGTCACTTAAGGTTATCGGCCACTCCTTTGAGGATGCTGCGACGACTTACTCCGATGACGTTGCTAGGAAGCATGTGTCGGACAACACCGGCCTCAGTGATACCAAATCAAGGCCTAGAACGGTGCTTTGTTCGATCAGCTAAAACATATTAATAGCTTGAAGCCCCTCTACAAATTTTCCTGAAAGAGCACATTACCAAAGTAGTGCCTAGGACTGTCTCTTGGTTGGAGAGGAACTGTACGCATGATGTCGTTATGGTTGTGCTGCAGTTGGGTATTGGTGATATTTGTGCCTTCGTTGCGTGTTGCGCATTTACGGGTCGCGGAACTATTTCAGGCACCTCTGATGTTGCCGCCCGTTGTTGGACTACCGACCGCCCTTCATTTTCGAAGCTTCCGGTGGTTTCATCGACGTTCAAACGAACGGCAAGGTGTTGTCACGCGGGTATTGACAAGGACTTGGAGACAATCATAGGCTATCGTCAAGCATCTTTACACCCACACCAAACTTGTCGGCGCATCCGTGTTGTCTGACGTTCGGTCACGGCAGCCGACGATCTAACGAAGTATCCGTTTGCCCCATGAAGTAGCCTCACCCAAGCGTGTATATGGAGCAATCGGCCTATGTGTGTTGGTGGGTGGGACAGGGTTGTGTGTCTGGCATAGAGCTACATGTCTCATTGGTCTGGTCGTACACAACGTAAGGGTTGAAGCCGTAGTGTCGGTAAGATGCGCAGTCGTGGTTCAAGCATTCAATGCTCATTGCGAAGATTGTTAGGCAGGTACGATACATGAGTAGCCTGTCTACAATACGTTTGAATAAGGTCGAGGAGAGTGGTTCCGTGCGAAGTTCTTGATAGTAGTAGTTTTTTGGCTCAGCTGTGAAACGTGTATTCGTTATTGCTCGGGTCAAGTGGCACAGCGCCACCGAGACGACGTCGTGGAAGGGTATATGTTCGGCTTTGACCGTAGTACATATCCTAGGGCTCAACTTGCTAACACACCAGGCGCATGAGAAGGGCATTGTATTATTCGTGAGCTCGACATAATCCTGATCATAATGCTGATTTACTTTGATTTCTGTATGGGAGCTCTCTCGGCATAAAACGGCCACCAATTACACATTGCCACATGGAACAGTATCATGGACGGAGTGAAACCTCACGTACACATTTACGCTTACTGTTCATACATGCTCATAGCGTAGGCCGTACAGCAGTGCAGGGGTGAGGCCAGGTATACACGGGGCGTACGGGGGCGTTTACCATACGGTTAGAAGCAGTATTAGTGGTTTACTGATAGCGCACATGCTTGCAATTTGTGCCAATGTGGGATAATCGTAAAAAAGTCGTCAGAGAATTTGCTTGGACAAATTTTCATCTTTGCTGCACGTTCCACCGATCTGGACGGTGAGGAACTCGTTGGCAATTTTGCTGTAATAGTAGGGCGTAATTAAACAAAGACCGAATCGGAAAGGTGCGACGGTGGACCACCACGGATGTCCGCCTCGAGCTCAAAAACCTGGAGGGCATCGTTGGCTGGCGGCATTCAATAAAATGCTTCGTTTGCTGCTCGTAGTTTGTGTACAGTGGCAGCCATATAAGCGTCGACGCAGTAAAGGAGTCGGGCGCAGCATGCAGCGGTAAATTGGCTAGACCAGAGGGGTTCAGTCTATCGTTGTGTGTTTGTCTGCAGCAATATTGGTCCTTATTGAGGTGATTTGATCTCCCGGCAACACCCGTAACCTGCAGGTGTTTTTGTTTTTGGTTGTTGCTGCACAGCCAGCCGTCAAACGTCTGTGCGTTGATTCGGCAATTGAATGTACACAGAATGGATTATGGCTATACACCAACGCTATAGCTGTACTCGTACCTACATCCAAAGTATCTCTTCTCCCTGGGGTTTCATATTCGAGAGTCACGAATGTCGTCCGGCTGACGGCAGCTACACGGCCTCAGCGGCAAGAGTATCGCCCCCCATGGTGGGCCCTGTCGCTGAGAACAGAATAATACCACTATAGACCTCATGGGGCGCGCAATGGTTCATACGTTATGAGCCTCGTTGACAAGGCGAATATGATGCGAGGGACCAGCAGCTAATTTGTCAAACATCTGGCACCCTTTCCAGTTGGCGGCACAAATCTGCGATCAAGGCGATGTTAGTGAGTAAGTATCCGTGCTATCTTTGTGTGGTGAAAAGCGTATGATACAGTGTTCAAGGACGCCGCGACCATACAGAACACAAACTGCAAGTAAGTATTTCGAACGATACACCACGAACGGGGAATCGCCACGTGTACGTCAAACGACAGACCACTCAGGAGCAGTAACAACCAACCCCTGACCACCATCAGCAAGGGAGCACGCTGCTGCTCTCCACGGGTCTTCAAGCTAACCTCGAACTGTGCTCGCTCGGAACGAGGTAACGGTTGATGGTCGCATTTGTGCATGGTGGGTGGCAAATGTGGGTATCGGCTCGCACTGTGTCGGGCGTTACTCGTCGCTGCAAAAGTGCCTGAGATATCAATGAAAGAACGCGAAACGGACGGTGGCCGGCTTGGTACACTAGTTTGACCCTTTCGTAAAAAACCTGAAATCAGACGCTACAGTAGGTCGGCACCCCTATTCTGACAGAGTATGAACGGGGTGAATTTCTTCGAAGTTCATACTGTATATACACGGGAGACTGGGCTACACGCTTTTTTATATGACAAATGGTTCAGAATCGGCTGGTGCATGTCTACTTCCCCGCGAGGGGCTCGATACGGCACCGTCGTGAACTTCAGAGGGGATGATATATAAACTAGGAAGGGCGTAACCGCTATGGGTATGATGGAGACTACACGGGAATGAAACGAGGTATAAAATTCGATGCAACTGGCGGTTTCACGCTCGGCTGGCACAGGGTTGTCGAAAGAACCACATCGTGCCAAAGTCTTTCGGAGCGAGGTTATGAACTTCTTCTGTGACAATTTGCTCTTCTTTGCGTGCCCTCAAGACTTTCTACCGTATCGTGTAGTCAGCGAAACCGTTCGCTGCCAGGTGTGGCGGCTCCTGTGTATGCAACGGGCGGATCTCCTAGACAGAGCAAAATCACAGTGGGCATGCCCCCTATCGAGTTGGAGGTCACGGGAAGCGTCTCGAACGAAATCCGTTACAGTGTGTGTTCGGTTCTGACGGGATTCATTCAACGATGAAAAACTAACCCCAAATTTCGATTTTCATCGCCGTCGAGAAGCAATTCTCAAGTGCAAAAATCGGGTGCGAATTGTACTCCTGTACCTTTTGTTCGTGGTCTTTTGTCCAGCAGATAGTTTCTCCAAGGTTCCGTGCCATAGGAGGGGGTGCTGCTGGAGAACTTGGTTCTGCGATAAAATTCGACATCCCCCAGTGTTTTCTCAGCCTTGATGCATGTATGAATAGTGTATACAAGAAATGATTTTCCATCAAACTTCCAAATACATACAACAACAGCAGGGCCGTCCGTCTTCCCCCAAAAAGTCAAGCGCAGGAACATGGCAACGAATCCAATCGCGTCATGACAAACGTTACGCGTAGTTGAACGAAAGTTCGTCGAACAATGACACGTACATGGAGACACGTACGTTCGGAACTGTCAATGTAGCACCCGGGTTTCGTCATGCCCCGACATTGACACTTGAACGTGTACAAACACGTTTGCCATAGAATACCGCCTATCGACCAGAGAGCCCCTGATCGTGTACCAGTATTGCCCCATGCGCTTAGCGAGAACCTGAGTTGAGGTCTAATTAGGGGCCAGGGCTCTCACCCCTTCTTCGGCGGCAATGACGGATTTCAGAGGCGTCTAGGACGGGAGTGTCGTTGTTTAACAGAAGAAACATTTCTGGCTGGCGGGGTCCCTGAACAGAGGGATCGCTGAGATGACGTTTGTGTTAAAACAAATATTTTCATGAATGCCTAGGACACGGCTGATTGCGCTGTAATGTTTTTCTAGGTCAACGTACCTATGAGGAATAGAGTACTTTTAACAATTCTAGAAGGCGAACGAATACCAGGTGAACCTCCATCGTGACATGCATCTTCGCTACTGTAGAGAGTTCATTTTTGTCAGTGGGTGCTCGCACCGAATGTTTCGAAAGAGGGTGTTTAATACGACGTCGATGCTAAGGCATATACTGCGAGTTCGTCTGAATGTCACGGTCGGAATACGTGCCCCCGTCGGCGGCTGATACGGTGTAACTGCTGCGGTATGCGGCTTGTTTTCGTAGTTTTCTTTCTGCTTAAATGAGAAAGAGAGTTGCCGCGAAACTAACAGAAAGCATCCTTTCAAGGAAACGCGCTGCAGTTTTCAAACCTTTGCCGACCCTATGCTACATGTCCAACCCTATCTGGGTTGCAATCGGCTTTTCTTTATTCCTTACTTGTGTAAATATGCTCATGTCGTGCCGGATGGGTTCTACTCCATCTCGTGAGGCGAAAACCGCATTAAATAGACGAAAAACACCGTTTTGTGTAGTAGGCGCTGATACTTTTTGTACGTGCGCCGGTGTGCGTGCCGTTGGGAGGTGTTGCCCACAAAAACGGAGCTGCTTAAGAAATATGTAGCTGTCCCGGTATACGGGACACGTCTCATTAGTGCAGCGTATGAGCCGCATAAGGCGCATAAGGCGAGGTCTAAGGCTTACCACGGAGCGTCCGTAGGCTGGAATTTCCCGGCTGGTGGTGTCAGTCGCGCAAACACAAGTTCAACCACTTTACGAGCTCCACCTGATGTCGGTGGCAGATGCAAGATAGCCAAAACAAGTCTAGTCATCAGTGCGTAAGGCGCTTATTTTTGGATGCTCAGGAGCGTTTCTGTTTTGCTGGTGTAGTGTTGTTGGTTCTGCTCAACGACACTTACCATCGGCACTTCGCCAGGCAAGTAAACCAATGACAGCGGCGACGATGAATTTGCCATGGTGGAGTCTTTCAACACAGACATACATCACGTATAGCATCGTGCAAAGCAATAAGGACGTCGTAAACCTCTCGACGGAATGTGGCCGCAATGCCTGTAACCAGAACAACATCAGCAGCTCTGCCATGAGCGATCATTATCCAAGCTGAAAAAAACAGGACGCCACTCAAACTCTCTTGGACTTTTCCCTACCACACACATTTCGTCGTTCGTCCGTCGAGCCGTGCCTTCTGCCTGTTACTTTAACTGAAATTTTTTGTTGTAGTAACTTGCTTGTTTGTGTTTCTCGTTGCGCCATGAAGATATGAGAAACGACACACGCACCTCTGTCGTTTCTTTAGGCATGTGACCCCTGAATATCCCTCTCAGCCCCCGATTGTTTGAACGAGCACGATCGATTTAGCAGAAGAGAACACCTATTTTATGGGCAAATACGGTGATGTGCGTGCATCTCACACATGACGCGTTCTTGTGGTCCGTCTTACGGTAGGGGCGGCCGGTACGGTCCTTGTTGGTGTGATCCACGAGTCCAGTTTTGCGAACTCACGCAAGTATGTGGCAGGTAATGTAGTGTGTTGTTATGCCCTCAGGGCGTGATCGTCTGAGAACCATGTGTGACATAGCGGCGCTTGGTACAAATATTTCCTGATGCTTTCTGCACACACCAGACGTAGGATGCACAAGTTGCCGATCATGCGTTCAATGGTGAATCATATATGGTTGATATATTTTCACAAGTAACCGGTCGCCTGCTCCGACTGTGTAGCGGATTTTCTGCGATTCTCGTCGGAAGTGGCGGAGCGCTTCATAAAAGGCGCGACGCACCAGACGCTTATATTAACAGTATTACATTGCCGTCAAAGCTGGCAATAAGAGTATAACGTCCTCATGGCCAATGATGCTTCTGTGTTGACGAATACCCCGTTCTGCTTAGATTTTGCGATAAAATGACCACACACGCCAAATTCCGTTGTTTAGAGGAGCATAAGCACCAGTGCAGCTTTACTCCAGGAGGATTGACTGCCATTGGGTGGCTCTAACGTCTTAATATTACGGGGGGCATGGGGAACAGGACCTACGTTAAACATAAAACCTATTGATTTCCCTATATGCACTATCAATACCAAATTTTTGCCCTACTTACTATGGTTCCCCGCAATAGCTTGTTGCTCACGGGCGTGTTCCAGTCCCGTACGCCGCAATAATGTGCCCCTTGCGCCCCTGCATGCCCTTCAAGCCGAGATTCGTGTGGGCTTGACCTATGAAAAAAACTACTGCCGAGTGCACCGTACCACAAGGTGCATTGAAGTGAACAAAGCAACACGTAGTTCACACGCTCGCGAAGCGAGTTTGTGGTTGTACGTCGTTGTATGTGACCCTGATGGAAAGTTCTAAGATGCGCAGATATTAACTAGGGTATTTGTGGGGTGTATATTGCACAGGGAAGTGTAGTGCCTTTCCCTCAAGGCTAGTTTATCGTGTTGAGTGATAACCTATCATCAACTGTTTCACAAACACTGCAGCCTGGAACACCAACTGAGGGCGGGTTTCAACCGTACTGTTCCAATAGGTAATGATAGTGTGAAGTATGGAGGCCGGTCCGGATGGCGCCGAGGTAATATCTCCTGGGGAAGGCCTTGTCGTTCGCACTTTGAAAATAACGATCACCTCAGCGAGTCGAAAAATCCAGCAGACTGTTGTCGAGACCCTATGCTTGCTGGACAATGGCTTGTATGCACTGATGCAGTCCTTCAGGTCCAAATCGACCTTGGCATGCGGTGGCCAATGCACCAGCAGCTATTCGAAACCCCGGTTTTCACAACCGCAGCAGCGGGACGTGTAGTGTGTCCCTCTCCCATTGTTGATGGCCTTGCAGTGCGGTGTGATTATTGTGTGTTGTAATTCTCCTTTTTAGGCCACTTTCTATGCAGTAGGATTTGCACTCAGTTGGAAATGATATCATGAGCACGCTCGCAGATGCTGTAGCTCGGAAAGTGTGCGAAACTGCTGTTTCTAGCCTTATAATGAGTTGGGCTTGTTTCCACGATCTAATTACCGCTGTTTCCCGCTTTTCCAGGTGCCCAGTTGCAGCAAATCCCCTTCGGTACTTTTCGGATCCAACTGGATCATATACGATTTCGATCAGGGAACGGATCGAAAAAAACATTTTTTCGTTGCAACTGGGGGTTCTTTTCGTATTTAACCCAGTAGGTTCCGAAAAGTGCCAGAGGTAACTTCCTGCAGCTAGGCTCTTGGGGAAGCGGGAAACAGCTTTAAATAGGTCTAAGCATCAAATCCAACTCATTCTGAGCCGAGAAACGGCAGTTTCGCACATTTTCGGGGCTAAAGCTTGTACGAACGTGCTGATGGCGCTTTTTCCAACTGGCTGCAATTCCGACTGTATAGGAAAGGGTCCAAGAACTTTTCCTGCACGTTCA
>JBBMHQ010032223.1:15527-32062 GCA_037834295.1 Postelsia palmaeformis
AGTGGGGCGTAACTGCTGCGAAAGGTCATTGCGCCATTTTTTCACAGGGCAACGACCGCTGTAGCAGCACAGAAGCATGACCACCCCGTGTTCACAACTATCAGCAGTAGAGCTCTGTCGCAACGTTGCTCAAAGTACCGGACCGCTCTCGGCCTAATGTGTGAAATGCTTAGAACGAGGTAAACGAGGGATACTGTGGTCGACAAAAACAAACTATGCTGTACTGTAGATTTAATACAAAACCTGATCTAAAAATGCTATGGGAAATGTCTGATGTCAAGCATGCCCGGCCCACAGTCTACGTGCATGTGTATACTTGACCCCACGGCGATGAATATCCAAAGAACACGCTTGTCAAGACTTTTCCGCGACCAACCATCTACCGCCGACCGTACCTCAGTACAGAAGCTGCTTAATAATGGTTGGGATCAGGCTTGCACAAGCAGTCACGGTAGGGATTATGATGCTCAGCACCGTAGGCCAAAACTCCAGCCTGTGCAACAAACGCTTGACGACCAGAGCCTTTGGGCTAAGTTCATGTTCATGTTGATACATGAATAATGTCGACGGCAGGAAGGTCGTATACACAATTGATACCGTTTTTTCGAGCATGCGGCTGGCGCAAGAATACTCGATTCGCGGTGTGTATAAGAACACTAAATCGCGAGTATGCCACCTTGACTGCAGTACATATATTCCCCACCAAAATAGAGTCGAAATCCGTTTCCTCGCCAGACACAACACTAAAGACTGCGTGATTCATTCGCAGGCGATTTTGGTCGGTCCATAGATGCAACACTCGCCGCGAATTACACCAGACTGACGCGAACAGCACAAACTGATGAGTACGTATACCTCATAACTTGGTTTGAAATACCTCTGGGTCTTCTTCCGAATGCATACCCGGTATCAGTATATCATACTCGATTTTCGCGCGCCCTACCCGATTATTTGTTTTTCTACCGCAGATCTTAACGCCAAGCACGATCACCAGCCGTGAAGACTCAAAGTAAAAAGCACAACAACGTACATAATCAAGATGTCGACATCTCTTGGGAAGGCAGCAATGCTCAGCATGATCGGTCTAAGGCTGGTCACGGGGCAAGACACCGAATCCCCAAACGACCCTATTGGCAAGCCGGAGTGTGATGCAAGTATTCAGGTGTCAATTCGATACTCCACTGGTTCGTCCCGATTGTACCTCAAATCGGATGACGGTAGCACCCGTGGCGGGTGTGTGACATTACCGCAAATATGGGAAAAGCGGCGAGGCAAGGCGCCCTTGTATGCCGTCGACTCCCAGACAGGCGATATCAGCGACAGCGTGACCGGGACTTGGTTACTCACAGAGGATCTTTTCGTACAAGACGGTATTACTCTACAGGTAAGAGCATCTGCATATTGCTTTTGGCCTGAGGTCTTCCAATAGCCAGTACAGAACATGGTTGAGTTGTTGCTCGTCGTTTTGCTCCCGCCAACCCAGATTCACCTCATCAATACACTGTCATGTGGTACGGTACGAGCATCTCGCATAGAAATACTGGAGATCCTCGATTTGTTGTTCTTCTTGTTCGCATGCCGGCAGGTTCTTCAGTAGCTTCGCAGTGGTATATTGGCAGAGAGAAACCACTGGGCTGGCCAATACGTACGTATACTTCCATGCCCACTCCTCTTTCATTCGTGTTTGTCAGGTGCATGGTACCTCGGCCGGTGGCGATGCTGATGAGCTCCGTTTGCTCAGTACGAATGACACCTTTGTCAACATGCGCGCTCACGGCGGAAGTTTTGATTTCGTGAGCACCAAGGTATGCTCCAAGAGTCAAAATCAAACTTAGGGTCTCGAGAGTAGCCGTACGCCATTGATTTGTTGGATTTTGAGCCGCTGACAGAAAAACAATTTCTCCTCCGTAAAGTGCTTTTATTCTGCAGCAAATTCGTGCGGAGCATGTCTAACCACCGGGGAACAAGACAAAAGGCAGCGCTCGTCTTAGCCTTTGGCGGCCGTGGTCTGTGATTTGTCCCTGAAGGGTGTCCTGTTTGATGACTCTTCATTCTTGCCGCGTAAACGCATTTATAGGTACCTCCCATCGCGGGAACCTGACTGCCATACAAGCCGTGAAAAATGACCCTGGGACAGTTATACCCACCTTCGCTCCTAAACATCCCCCCCCTTCGCTGCTGATCATGCGGCTAAGCTATAGACACCACTTACCACGAGTCAAGCTGTGTTGTTCTTCCACACTTGATGACCCGTTCGTCGCAAACTGAATGAAACAGTAGGCCCACGCCTACCTTGAAATTTGACAACATAGCGGCAAAACAGCCGTAGCTGTTCCGGACGTCGTGACTGAATCCGACATTCCGTAGCGTTTCAGTAGTGCCTTCAGATATCCGCATTGGTTCAGCAGTTGTCAGTTTGATCACATCATGTCCCCCACTGTGCCTTAGCCCTCCTTGGGCTACTACTTCCTTTAGGTTCACTCCCACGTGATGATATGGTTTTGCACTGTCGGTCACCACTGACGCTCGGTATGCCAGGTTTTCTCGTGGGATACGAACACAAACACACCAGACAAATATCAAGAAAACGGTCGATCGTACATTAGCGCCGTCTCCGAGGTCATCACCGACGACACCCAGACATGCAGAGGAAGAGCCATGAAGCACATGGGAGAAGCGAGGATGGACATAGAGGATAGCGAAATGGGCTACCTTGGATACCAAGGCAGCGAGGCCTACGGCTTAACTTGGAAGGTGAGCCACGGAACAAGGTCCCTATGATCAGTGAATGTTGCGGAATGCCCGAAGAACACCCAAATATACCCGTTTTGATTCAGGCGTGGCGTGTTTGCTTATACCCGAAACCCTTACTATGGGTAATTGCCCTATATGGTGCCGCTGTATCCGGACCCTAACTTGTGATCATGTATCCCCCACTATGCCATCTCTGACTATAAACAACAAATACGGCCATCAGATATTCGTTTAGTCGGAGTCGTAGCGCTGCTTGACTCTTGATAATTCCAAATACGTATTAGGCTGTACTGTGGCACTTATGTATTGCCGATAAAAAATGTAAGTGATCCTTCCTTTCACAGGACGTGGTTGTGGTCAAACTCGAATTTTGGCCCATCAACCATCTGACCAGGTCCGTGGGTTCTGCGTGGACAAGAGCAACCACGAAGTGTTTGATGATGTCAACGTCTACGGCAATATCTACGATTCCGACATACACCACAACAACTTCGGGGTCTACACGTACGGCCACCAGCAAGGAGACTGGAGGAGGAACAAGATGCACGACAACTCTGGGTACGGCTTCGACCCCCACGACGACAGCGACTTCCTGACGATCCACGACAACGAGGTCTACGATAACGGGTACCACGGTATCATCGCCTCCAAGCGCTGCAACGGGGTGTCGATCCAGGTACGATCTGGATCAGTGCGTTCGCACGCTGTATGCCAGGGCCACCGTGTGGATACTACTAGAAACCAACGATCGGGTCATCATCCAGCCGAAGACGTGATGTTTCACTTATTACAACGTTGACCCCCTAGACAAGACATATGATATACCTGGTACTAAACAGTCCAGCAGGTACACTAGACGCTGCCAGTAGCGAGTGTGCGCAATGCACTATGCGCGTGGCAGTACGGTTCAAACATTATTCATACCATATTGTTGCTCCTGTCGACACTCAGGGAAACGAGGTCTACGGCGGTGCTGCGACGTCTGCTGGCATATTTCTTCACCGGAGCAGCGACGACGCCGTTGTCAAAGGTGAGCAATGTCGTGCATAGGCAACGACGTCTGGCGAGTGTTGCAAGCACAGCCCGAGTAGCTGAGGGGGTATGCACTGCTAGTGACGAAACCTATCGCATCTTGAAGGAAACCACGCTGGTACCGTAGTCTCGCCTATGTCGCCCAGCATGTGCATGTTTACAAGTGTGATGACGTAGAACAGTCGCTTCGGTGCGTCCCTTTGCTACATGTGATATGCTCAAGCACGAGACCCCCTTTCATAATGGCAGCTCCTCTTGTCAGACGGCCACAGTCAACGTGTGTATCACGAGGCACGCTCCAGGGAGTTCTTGGTTTCCTCCACTTGAAGGTCCAGCGTAAACCTCGTCCGGCGAATGCCTGCCTTAGGGAAGACAGTATATTGTCACATTGCTTTGTACACTGCCCCACTTCTTCTAAAGAGACATCACTTCCGCCGCAGGTAATTACGTTCACAACAACGGCGACGCTGGACTCGCAATGATGGAGTCGTTCAACGCGAGCGTGTCAGACAACGTCTTTGAGAACAACAAGTATGGCGTGAGAATCTCTGTTGGATGTGGCCACAACGTCTTCTCCAACAATGTCATCAACGGCTCAGCCAAGTGAGGCCCTTCAGCAGACTGCCTCAACAGAGGCGTTTCTGAACACGCTAGGCTTCGCGGCCGTGATTGGGTGAAGTCCATTCGATATCGCGGCGTGATGCACATGCAAACGCCGTTCCACGACAGTTGTACCTCATTTTCGTTTTTTTTCTGGATGGCGGGGTTCTTTTATCCAAAATCGTCGTCGGAAAGCCAATCAGGCCTGAAACAATGGCGTTTGTAAAAATGTATGGGCCATAGGATGCCTAGTCGGGGTGAAATTCGGTTTCTCGCTGAAGTAAGGTTACGGGTGACGGATTGAGCTCCTTCCTTAGAAAAACCAGGTTAAGCCTCCACGGTAGCACCCCTCGAACGCAAAATAAAATGCCAGCAACCTTACGAATCGAACCAACCGGATGCTCCTCGTAACACCACCCGGTGTTGGATCCCTCTGTTGTTTAGGTATAACGCCTACTCGTACCTTGGGTGGGACGCGCCCGATGTGGTGCAGTCGGGCCGGTTGCAGAACAACTGCTTCCGGGGGAATACCATCATCGGAGGTACTGAGACACTCAAGATCACGGATGCCGATGGCACCGAATTTATCGGCAACTCGTTTGAGGACGCAGTGACGATCCGTTTCGACGATGCTGCTAGAACGCTAATGTCGGGCAACACCGGCCTCAGGAACACCAAACTGAAGGTCCACAACGGCGCTTCGTTCGACCAAAAATCTGATGTCGGCTTCGAGCCCCTCTACTGATATTTGGATGTTTTCCAAAGCAGTCTCTGGCACAGGCTCCCCTCTGCTTGAGAATTGTACGCGTTGCGTCGTTCATGGCCGTGATGGGATGAGCTGTAGGTGGCCCATTTTTCTTCCGGAGCACATTACGTGGTTTGAGGTCACCGAACGAAATCCACACACTTCAGTTTTTAGCCTTGACGTCAGACGAACCATCGTTTTTGATGCCCGACACCTATATGGGTTTGATCAGGGTACAAAGTTTATAATATCATGCTTATTTATATCGTGTTTGGTACATCACGATGGGCTATAGCGAAGTATGTATATACATGCCCCTGAATGAGTGGCGTGTCCGATTGGGCTGGGTCCCGGTCTCGGTGGCCGTCGATATTTTTGATGTTTTTGCGCGTCGATGGAGCAGCGAATCGGGAAGTGTTGGAGAGGAACCGTCAGGTGCGTCCGCGCGGAGGAATTTTAAGCGAAGCGAACCACGTCTTTTTGGACAGGTTGTTTTGAATGCAAGGAATTCACAGCCGTGACGTCGGTAGGATGAAGAGTTCTGGAGGGCAGGTTGAATGTTGATCGGGAGACTTGTTGGGTATACGCAACGTACAAGTAGCCTGTCTGAAGTAATTTGAGAGCATATTGTAGAGAGAAAAATGTGCGAGGTAATTGTAACAGTAGCTTGTTTAGCAGAGTTGTTGAACCAGTTTTGTACTATATTGTCGGGTAAAGTGGCGAGATGTCATCGGCGGGACGACGCACTTGCAGTGCCATCAGTGTCCAGACTCCCACTCTTGCTTTGCTTGCCTACCAGGCGCAGTGACTTAATATGACATCGTTCTTGATCTTCATGAGATCTTGAATCATTCGGTAATTTCTTTTGGTTCCCGCTCTCGCAAGCGTCGTGGGGTATGCACCTTTCGAAACGACTAATGACTGCACCTTGACACATGGAAAAACAGTCATGCACGGAGTGCAGTACAGCGAACACATTCCTCAAAAGTTCGTTGGTTCTTCGTGCTCTGAAGGTGGACTTCAACAACACCACCGCAGCGATCCCAGGTGTTGAAGAAGGTATTTACTATACCGCAGAAAACGTCAAATGATATCTGGTAGTGTACATGATTTCATTGAGTGCCACGGTTCCCGGTTGGGCTTTTAACCTTGGGGCGAATACCTAGAGACTAAACTTGGTCGTGATCCAACCTTTGCTGCACCATACATTGGTTTGATAGATTCAGGCGTACTTGGGAAATACTAGATGAATGTTGGGTTGAAATGGGCTTGAGGCGTAACTGGAAGACGGCGGAGAAAGACCACCCTGATCAGCTTCCCTTGATGTCAAACTGGACGACAACAGTTCGCCAAGCTCGCGCTCAAACCAAGGTTGGCGGGCTGCGGGCTTTTGTTCAAACGCGAGTTTATGAAGCGCGCACTATGTATTCACTGACCAACATACAAGTTCAGACTCACTGGAGTAACTTAGTTGAAATGACAACAAACAGTCAATAGGAAATGTAGGATTCTCGACAAGAGAAAAATTCGTCGATCGTGGCGTGTTTCTCTTACGTATCGGTCCCCGATGAGCGTGGTTGAGTTCCTCGTTATTGGTCATCCTGTGAGTGCATTGTTTGTTTTTGTTGTAGCATAGCCCAAAGACTACCTTAGACGAGCACTTCTTCGCAGGATGCCAGTTTTGCTTTCGAGGGAAAATTGATGCCGATAATTAAAATTGAATGTATTAACCGTTTGCCCCCCCTCCAGCAGGCAAGCGGATATGTGCCAACCAAGGTGATCCTCACGAGTATCAGAGAACTACTTGGGTGGTGGTGATCGTGCTGCATAGCTTGTGGGTAGACAGCGACCACCCACCGTCCTACAACTACACTACAGATGATCAATTCGAACACGAAGCGACAACCTGAAAAAACACACGTGCAAGTAAAACAGCAGAACAGTCAGGAGTTGGAACCATCGGCCCCAATCACGAAAAGCATAGAATACATATTCTTCTCTGGACCAGGTATTTTGGCGAAGCTCGGGTTCTGCTATCTTGGTATAATGTCGAAGGTGCTCGTCTTAGTAATCAGTGGTGGGTGTCATGTCTGGGTATCGGCTTGCACTGAGCCGACCCAAACTCGGCACTGCAGACCGCGCCGAAACAGAGAGAAATTTCCGCAAGAACAACAAGAACACGGCCGCTGACTTGGTATACAGTGTAGACCCTCTCATGAGCAACCTGATATCAGATGATGCGGTAGGGTAGCACCCATACCTCAGTGACTGTGCCTTGGGAGGTATCAGTTCAACACGCTAATCTCGTGAAGCTTTTAAGAAACAGTTTTCATGCTTCGCCTGCCATTTTTCCAACAGGCTTTGCAACCGGACGCCCAACATGTTTCGTGATCCCATGGAGCAAGCAACCCGTCCCATTTTCTAATACACTGAAGAATGCTCCGCTGGAAAATGAGGCGCTTGGAACGCGACTTTAACACGAAGATTCCATCGAAAATGACCCTTCGACGATTCCTGCCTGGCAGGGCCCCCACACAACGCTCACGCTAAAGGCCCTCAAAAAGATTAAGCAAAGCCCTGACAGCGACGTACTGGGCCCACGAAATTCCAGAATCATATGCGACGCACCTATATGTACTTCTATCGGAGAGCTTTCTCCCACATTTTATTGTTTTTCGCGCAATTTTTTAGCCTTCCATATTTTCCTGTTTTTTATTTTAAATACTGGAATGTTAACGAATCAGATTTTTCCTGCTGGAGAATTTCAGGAATTATATTGTTACAGAACATCTCCGTTTACTGGTGCGTGTCTTCAGTTACGTTCAAACTCTGGAATTTTTGGGAAAAACACTTTCCGATAAGAATAGGTCCAAGCGCCCCTCGCATGATACATTGCAGCGTCGCGCACAGCATGCGAAACACGCGTTCCGTCAATCGGTTCAATCAATATATCTGCCTTTGTGTTTGTGCTTGCACACGCGCGGTGCCAAGCTTTGAAACGCACAGGTAGCGTTCTATTTACAACACATGGGCTTGTCGTCAACCGTTCTTTCACTCGATCTCGTGCACCTCGCACTGCAGTAGGATGGCCGCGGGAGCCTGTCACAAGAACCCTCGAGTTCGACCTGACCTACCAGCTTCTCCGTCTTTACCCTGAGAAAGGCTCCGTGCGTCAGAATATGTAATCCCCCGGTTGTAGAAGGGTCCCGAAGGATTCACGATACGTGTAAAAACGAAACACAACTCCCCAAGAATCGTGCAGCATGACGTGCACCAGTAGCGGAGGCATCGAACCATTCAGCGGATTCGGCCCAACTACCTGCTCACCTGATGAGCTCGACACACACACGCGTTTTCCTCTGAAGCATAAGATATAGAGAAACACCCAGCCAGGCATTACCATGAATATGAAATTTTTCGATGGAGCAGTCGAAAGTAGTAACACCCCGGTCACGGGCAGCACGCCCTCGCGTCTCCTGCTCAGCCATGCCCTCGCCCATCGCGGAGCAAGGACTTTACATTCGGCTACGACCTTCGCCAGACATCTGTATTGCTGTAAAACAAAACTCAGTTTACATCTGGACAGTCTAAATCCCACAACCCGATGCCGAGACAGATTCGGCCCGTACTGCACACGAGTTGGCGTAATAACTCTGATGAACAACTTGGATAGACCAAACCATCTCTTTACATTTCACCTACGTGTATTTCGAGAACATTCTCACGTGTTCAGGGGCATTGCCAAGTTAGGCCTAGAGCTTGGTCCATTTTACTCCTCGAACCACTCTTCAACGAGAGAGACTGCCTGCTAGACATTCCTCATTTCTGTCACTCTCTTAGTACATGGCAGACACTCTTGATTTCTGTCAGATATGCCCAATCAACTATTCAGCATTATCTATACGCTGCACTGGTTAAAACATGAGGTGCGAACACAGCGCATGCGTACTATGCATATGAATGCATGCATTGGCGGGTTATGCACGATTCTAGCCAGAGGCGTCATCAAGACGATCACCACCCAACCATTTGTTGCTGTGTCTCAAACACCATCCCAACCACTTGACATCTCCTCACTGAAAATTCCGCAAAAGATCTTCCGCGTTCCAACAAAGCAATCCAACATTTTTCATTTTTACGAGAGTTTCAGCGGCGGATAGAGGTAAGGTTACCAACAACACTTGGGTCAAACTCCTTGCGTAAGGGCCTTTCTTAACGACTGCTAAAAATGACAAAAATATTGCTATTTAGGAAGTCCAAATTTTTAAACATTTGCGTGAAAAGGTAAAAGGTTTGTAACTCTCAACACTAAATGTTTGGCAATTTGTCAAGTGTTGGCATCATAACGCCTTCAGATTATATTTTAATCTCGGACAGCCGCAGCAGGTCGCCGATCGCACGCCGGGGCCCCCTACGGCAAGAGCACTGGCACAGAAAAGACCCTACGCACATCGCATGTACGTCAGAGGTCGGCAGTGCTTCCAGCCCGGCCGAAATACCAGGGAAAAGCTGGGGCGGCTGCTGTTTGTGTTTGTTGTTCACCACCAGCCTGCATCCATCTCAAAAACACGCCCATGTCGCATCCACACAGGGTTCACAGCCAGTGTCGCCAGCTCTATTTTGGCTGCTGTCAGTTCAACCGTGTATCCGCTGTATCTTCCTCTATTACACAAGTTAGAGCGTGTCTAGGGTGGGGCATCGTGGAGTGGTCTGTGGTTCGTACTACCTTGCAAATAAATGCGTTATTACTGAGCTAAAATAGCGAATATGTTTACTAAGTCAATCTGACCAACAATTCGCAACGAACTGGGAATGTAAATTCGAAGAAAAGCTTGGCAAGTTTTGACTATTTTGCAAGTAAAATATTTCCATATTCTTATGGAAATTTAGCAAGTTTTTTGCCAAATGTGCGTTGTTAAAAACGGCCATTTTTACGCAAGAGAACAGAACCCGTATCCGGTATTATTTTTTGCCTGGGTCGGGAAATAATTGTAGATTTGCGGGGTCCACAAACACCAGTAGATTAATTTTCTCGAACATACCTATACTACATTATTAGTTGTGAATGCTGTATGAACAAGCTTTGCCCTCGGAACGTCCTCCAACAGTAAAGGGAGTGGTGCATTGACGACTTGTAGTCAATACGCACAGCATACACCTTTCTACTCTACGCATACCTCGGCGTATGTATATGCTGTAAGTAATACGATACGTTCCGAAATATCTTCATGCTTTACTGCTGCTGTACATACAGATCGTGCAGCACGATACTTTATTTTTCGGGCTGCACCTTCATTATTCAGGCCAGAGCATACATGGACATGGTCTATTAATAGTACTATTGATAGTCGTAGATTGAAGAGTCACTATGGACTCGTAATTTGTCGCGATCATATATTTTCTTGATGATTCCGCCAGATGTTGACCAGTTGGCATTTATTTGTTGTGGCGCGTACGTCGAACGACACCTGCTCCGCACGAAACCGACCACTGCCGACAAAAACGTGATCGTAAGCAATCCACGCGTAACACGTGGCACACACACGCGTAATGCACGGGAAACGGCAGTACTATGTAGTGGAGTACTGACTGCAGAATAAGAAAGGATTCACCAAAGAAAAGACAGGAACTCTCGAACATAGTCGGCCGCCCATGAAAGCCGCAGTGCAGCAGCAGTAGCAGCGTTGTAGCTGTTGCTGCACGCATATATCGCACATTCACATGAGAAATCGACAAGAATAGGTTTACAGATCGGATGATTCTAAGGGCCCATGTTAACGGGGGGCATTCGTTGGAAACATATACCTGGTATATATCTATTATAGGATGAGTTTTGATTTGATTTCGAAAAAAAAGTGTATAGGTCCTATAAGGAAACGGCCTCCTATTATTTAATAGTCAAAAAAAGAAATATGATATGTCGGAATATAACTGTATTCCCAGCTAAAGCTCCCCGTTAGAATGGGCCCTATAAAAACACCCAATCATAAACAGCAATTATTAATGGGAAGCCGCAGCAACACACAGCACGAAGAAATTACCACAAACACACGTAATAAGATGCTTCTTGGTCTGCGGGCGGGCGGCAGGTATGTATAATTATTAATAGCGGTATAGCCAGCTGGTGTGGTGCCTGGGTCATGAAACAACAAAATATGTTAAAAAATGACTGAGCCCTAAATCAGGTGTACCAAATACCTTTGTTGGGTCAAAATCAGGACGGGAAGTTCGAAAGATTTTTTTCAGACATATATATTGTTTCCAAAGATCAGCCGAAACTTCTTCGTACCCCCGCTGAAGAAAATTAAAAATGTCCGATTTGTTTTTTTTTGTCCCCCCAACGGCGGCAGGCGACGCAATCTCCTTTTTCTGGTTGTAAATTGTCAACACGCTGATCGAAACCAGCTGGTTAAACGATCGACGCTCCATCTCAACATAGACTCAACCGGCTCGATGTCCGGCAAGACCAACGGATAAACATGACGGCCTCGAAGATATCAGGTGGATCCACGGTCTACGGGGCAAGAGCTTGCCGGCAGCGTCCTACGGTATTCTCCCAAACCTTAAAAAGCTTTATTTTCTGCAATTCGAGACTGATGGAGAACTTTTTTTCGAAAATCGGGATTTTTTTTCCCCTACACGTGCCCATTGGAAACGTGTTAAAAAAATCATGGAGGTAATCTTCGAAATTCAGACTTCTTTTGATAGTAGTTCGCTCTCCCATTGGCATTGGTCCTCAAAAACCGAATTGCTCCGTATTCCGCAGGACTTAGGTACCACGGGCTCGACGTGGATCTGCACGAGGTCACCAGGCTTCGTACGTATCGCCACGGCGGGAGCGCCAAGGGGATCCATTGCGGAGCCCCACCCCGTTGTTAGCTTCGTAGCTTCTCGAGCACCATACGGATCGCGGAACGATCTGCTCGGCACGAATTGTCTTCCGGCACAAAACCTCAGACCACCTTGACGCGGGGTAGTGTGGACGGTGCTATGTTGTGGCTCCTATATCTGGCCATAGAAAGTAACAGCAGAGTGCACATAATAACAACTATACGACTGGCTCTGTGGACCCAACGGACGTATGCATCTACGCATAAACACGTACTACAATATGTACGTACGTACCCGTGCAGAGTATTCATTATATAGTACAGTACACTAGAAACGCCAGCGAGAGACCGCAGACGCATGCATACGCCGTTCCGCGGAGAAAACCAGTTTAAAACTGAAGGCTGGACAGAGTACGCAAATCCAGGTATACCCTGGCCTTCCCGATCCAAAACAGGTACCGACATCAGTCTGGCCAACGCACCTGGCGTGTGATATGAAAACAGTAAGTAGTACGTACCGTAGACTACGATCGTACGCATGTATGTGTGTATTGATGGCGGGTTGTGGACCCTGCATGATGATACCCGTCGTGTACGTAAGCGTGTACTCATTCGGTATTGTTGATGGCTGCGCTGCTGCTGTACGGTATGCACAGTATACGGCAGTAAAAGTAGTGGTACGTATCGGCTTTTATTATTGAAAAAAAGTGATATTTATTTGGCTCCTGGAAGAGCGCAGGTACACGCGCTCTAGGTCTACGTGTTCTGCCGACGACGCCATTTTTGACAGTATGCCTGGGCGTTGTCTGATCATCGGATAACAAAAGAGACAGCAGTATGGGGCAGCCCCGACTACTACTCTAGTTCAAGTCGAGCGAGGCGCGTGGAGTTACCCACAGAGTTTCATGTATTATCTTGATGATTCCTACTTTCTTGGCCCTCCGAGTATTCTGAGAAAATGTGGGTTTTATCCTGTATTAACTTTTTGTTTGGCGCGTTTCGTCGGAAACACGCCTCCTCGGCAATTTAGGGGAAAGAGGATCATGAATACCATGACAAGTTGTCGGGTAGCCGCACGTAGGTATTTCATCGCGATATCCGAACGATTCTGAAAAAGAATAAGGGATTTCCAAACAATACCCTGGTATGCACTTTTCGGATTGGTAGAAACTCGAACTTACTTAAAATAAACGAGAATCATTTAGAGATTGCAGCCTTTTTTGCCCTTTTTAGGACCAAATTAGTTACCTCTCGCGGGATCGTAATTTTCGTGTCGTCGTTTTTTTTCGGGTTCCTCAGGCTACTATCAATATCAATATTAGTAAGTTCAAACGATCCACCAGAAGACCAGCACACGTGTGATGAAGCCCTCTTTTCATCGGTGATAGCACAGCCATGTATTGTCTTCAGGCCCTCGCGCGCGGAATGACATTTTTCGCGATTTAGCGAGTATTTGTTCTGCTCGTTCGCAACTTCGAGTTCACGAAAACACCTCGTGAGTCACTTCTGGCTGCCTACGACTGTTGTCTGCGAACCCGGCGCCCTCACGCACCTCATCAGGAGCGTGCCTCAGCTTCGCGGGCTGTGGCTGCTTGTTGCTTTTGTGAGGAGCTATAGCTGTCCGCTAGTGAAGTGCAAACGTTCGGTTGGGGGTTGTTTTTTGTTACATTTTGTGTCTTTCGAGTAGCTACAAATTTCGACGGCACCAAAGTTCGGCGGTATACCTGTTGAAATTCTGGTGGACTGTAAATCTCGCGAAAGCCATGAGTGTCTGCAGATGATACGCGAAGGTGGAACACCCGCTCCCCGCTTAGGCACGAATCAGCTGATGCTCCAAACGTGGCGCGTCAAAATAGCGTTGGAATTTCTATACAGAAGAAAACATGTACTGTAGTCGCGATTGGAACCACCCGGAAACCCGGGGCTGGGGGGTGGATAAGATCCTCCGTGGCCTTAACAGTAGTATTAAGTTAAGCTGACAGGTGAAATACTGAAACTATTGTATTGTGTGACACCACCCATCATATACCATCATGGGGATGATATGTATAGGTTTTGCTTCGTGCAGCGCCCACCGCTCAGCACGATATGTTGTTCAACTTCTCATAGCGTCTCCCCGCAGGCGAGTCTAACTCAGTTGTTCACCTCAGTTGTGTCCTACTCGCTGTCTACACCAGTACCTGGTAGCACATACAAGCTATGCTTTATATTATCCTTACATCAAACTAAACACAGCAGGAGTAGGGACGAATACAGGTCTGTTAAAAATAAATAATGTTGCGAGTTACGAGTTCAATCAGCACGGCGCTAACGGTTATGGCCCTCTAACAAGGCCGGTATCATATACTCCGGAGTATATATATCGGGTTTCACACCTTGTTGAGCAATGTGTTTCACGTTCCGTTTGTGTCATCGAAAATTCCAGGAGACTCCGGAAAAACGGCAGACACGCAATTTTTTTAGTTTACCGCACCACACAATACCTACCGCCTAAAACAATATTTTGGCGTTTATTGCAAGATATTTACGGCCTGAATGCCGGATGACCATCACCACTCAATCGTGTACCGCCAACTTTCATTCCCGCCAATAAAACTTTACCACGAGTTCACATTGTTACCGCACACAAATATTGCAAGTCTGTTGCCGCCCGACAGCCATACAGTAGCTATAAGTGTGGGTTCAGGGGATAGATTTTTTCGATATTACACGGCGTCATCTCCTGATCATCTTGCCTCATTTTTTTAAGCTTCTCGTAGCTTTGTTATAGTTTGTTTTATGAATTCGGTCCTGTTTTTTGTATGTGCCCTTCCTTAAACGTGGTGTTTCGCGTTGGAATCTCAACATGTCAACCATGCCCGTTCGTCTACCGTCAACCAACGTGTGTGTGTGCTTTTTCTGCTACAAACAGCCCCGAGTAATGGACCCTCCTCCAAGACTTTTGCCGAAATTACTCGCCGGGACCTCCACCTACGCCTATCAACCCCGGTGGGAGCTGAGTGGAAGGAGGAGGAGAACCTCCCCCCCCGACCGACTACTATTGACGATCTGGGCGTGTCGGTTACTAAAATTACCACTAACCTTTCCAGCGACAAAATAAGCTTTCCTGTTGATTCGGAAGCATTCGTCGATAAATTCGGCGTTTCGAAACGTGACATCGCCCATCAAAGGCCCTCTGAGGTGCCGAGGGTGCTGAATAGCAACACCGGCACCAGTAGCGCAAACACTAGAAGCACCAGCACTACACATGGCAACGGGGCGGTTGCTGCAGAAAGTGGCAATGGGCGTGATTAGATGATGAACTGCTTTGTGGCGTGGGCTCTCCAGCGCTAGCTCGGTCGGGCAGCAGCACTACGCATGACGGGGTAGCGATAGCTGCAGGGAGCGTTGAGGGTTTTGAATCGGATGCAAGTGTTAACGCTAGCTCGATCTCTACAGGCCTGGGTCGGTCTGGCAGCGGCTCTATGCATGGCAGAGCAACGGTAACAACGGGGGGCGATGGTGGACATGGTTTGGATGCAAAGGTTATCGAAAACTTGAGCTCTCCCGCGTTGGGTTGGTCGGGCAACAGCACCTCTCGTGGCAGGGGATCAATGGCTTCAGGGAGCGGTGGCGGGCGTGATTTGGATGCGAGGAGTAACCATAACCCTATCTTGAGCGGAGGGAATGGATTCGACCGAGTGGCCACGGAGCGTCCGACTGACGGCAAATATGCTCGTCCTGACGGTATGTATGCTCGTCCTGACGAAGGGTATGCTCAAAATGACGACATTTATGCTGGTGCCGACGGCGGTTAAGCTTGGCGCGCGAGGACGGTGGCGGTGGTTGACAGGAATCGGCGTCTATACAATGCGGCACCAGCCCCACCCTCCAGGTTTGAACTGACCTGATTAGGGCAGGGTTCAACGGGCGCAACGGGGGCGTCGGCGCTGGTGAGGGTTGGGGCGGCGGCGGGGGCAGACGCGTTTCTGGAGTGTCCCGCTAGGTGGCAATGGTCGAAAGCGGTGGTAGCGGCCGTGGCAACGATGGCGGCCGTGGGTTTAGCGTGTCAAAGTGGCAGTGCCGCAAAAGCAGCGACGCTTCAGCGCGGCAGACGGCTCACTCGTGCACCATCCGCCAGCAGCAGCGGTGGACTAGCGCCCCCTTCGCGCCTGACAACGGCAGTACCACGCGAAGCGGCAGCATCACCGACATCACCGGAAACGGAAACCCGGGATGATGTGGTGCCGCTAGTATCAATATACATATACGACCCCTACGAGCATTTCGCTGAAACAGACAGCTAGCCTCGGCGGGCAGGGTTTGCCCAAATCGAGTAATTTCTCTAGTGGAGTCCGGACCGTGACGGATTCCTCTGAAGGTGGTGTGACCCGCACGGGCCACACGAGCAGCTGGCAGAAAGAGAGGCGCGCCGGTCTCGGTTCCGGCGGTCAACGCGCCAAGAGGGGACCGTTCCGGGCGCCAGTCGCTCCTTTCAGCAGCTCGGACTTGCGCGATGGAGTTTTCAAGGAAGACCGCTACCTAGCCTCGCTGGTGTCCTATCCTCTTCCGAAACCTAGCCACCATAGTCATAA
>JBBMHQ010032224.1:0-17070 GCA_037834295.1 Postelsia palmaeformis
TGGCTCACCGTGTTGCCACCACTCTCTTCGCGGTGCTGCAGTTGTCAACGCCTACTTTTGAAATCAGTCTTTAAGTCTCTTCTTGTTTGATATCACAGTAACGTGTTCAGCGCCATGAGCAGGGCCCTGACTTGGAGGACTACGCCTGATACGTCGAAATAATTTGAAAACCCCGCAAGGTACGCAGATCAAGTGCTATTTTCGCCGGGCGACTACACAGGTCGACGGGACCCCTGCGTCGCACAGTGTCGGCACATATTGAACAAACGCAGCACTTCATTAGGCCTGTATGGATCGAATGGGTATGTCGCCACCTTGCAGAGTATGATAGATTGGTGAGTATCTCAACATCAGTTGTGGTACACCAACATCGTTTAAGAGGCGCAGTTGTCTCTGCCACCTGGTTGACAGAAATAACCGTGAAACACTAATATCACCGAAATCTTTTGTACCAAAGTTTTAGCGGGGAACCTCGACCGTGAATTTTTCAATCGCTTGAAACGGCACCCGCCACCGCAGAGTTTGTCATGTAATATTTTTCATTGTCATTGTCTGGGCGGTGTATTGCCAGGTTGTCTCCTGGGATACCTCTACAAATTTCCCCGACGTGAAAGAGCACGATGGTCGGTCGTACATCAGCGCCGTCTCCGAAGTAATCACGGACGTCAGCCAGACGTGTATCGGCAGGGCCAAGAAGGAAATGGGAGAGGCGCGGATGGATATTGAGGACAGCGAAATGGCATACCTGGGATACCATGGCAGCGAGAGCTACGGCTTAACGTGGAAGGTGGGTGGTGTACATGTCACCGGAACAACTCGAAGAGGTGTTCTATGATAGGGGTTCATCATCATTTTTCTGGGGCTTCTCACTATAGGAACTCCGTACCTCACCCGAACACTGACTTGAGCAAATATTAAATTGGTTCCTGATCGATAATCCCATGACCCGAGTACACAGAACTGTCATTTTTCGAAACAAGATTGGCATTCTGACGACTTTGGGTTAAGGAACACCGTGACTAAGAAATATTGCATCGGTAATTTGCTTCTTTTTTAGTTGAACGCATCTCCGGGTGCATGGAGCAGTGGAACCGTTCTCAAGAGCTCGCTGCGCCCGGGCACATATCCAAGAGGCACCATACTGTTCTTATGTTGTGGCCTGGTACCGACGACGAAATAGGTCCCGTGTGACCTCGAACAAGGTCTCGTCACTATATTGTAAAGTTGGTATTTCATGATGATCGTTCGCGATCGGGATGCTTGATATTCTGTTACTGGGGGAGAACTTGCGAATGCATGCTCTTTACTTCCCTCACTTTGAATATCACTGCCGATGTCGATAGCAAGTGCTTCCATCTCGACTGACATGTTTGCGAGGGCTTCAGCATACGGTTCATATCATGTTTTACGTGCCGTCGCTTAGCAAAGCTACGAGTCGTCTGCATTCAGCAGTTCTGTTCCCCGCGCAGAGTTCACCACCGGTGTTCGACCTCCCATTCAAACCCGTCGACCTTTTCGATAGGTTCGTGGGTTCTGCGTGGACAAGAGCAATCACGAAGTGTTCGATGATGTCAACGTCTACGGCAACATCTATGACTCCGACATACACCATAACAATTTCGGGATCTACACGTACGGCCACCAGCAGGGAGACTGGAGGAGGAACAAGATGCACGACAACTCGGGGTATGGCTTCGACCCCCATGACGACAGCGACTTTCTGACGATCCACGACAATGTGGTCTGGAACAACGGGTATCACGGCATCATTGCCTCTAAGCGATGCAATGGAGTGTCTATTCAGGTACAATTTAGTTGCACCGTCCGCAACGTGTAGCAGTGATGCGCTGCCATGTGGATTTTGAGTCGGTCCTACATTTTCCATACGTTTCTGTGCAAAATGGTCTACACCACCAGATACGCATTGTGACTGGTGTTTCGGCAGGAAGGATGCACCCTTTTTTGCTACAGTGTTTACGCCACGCTGACGGGTGGCTCTGTATCGTACTTCAAGTAGAGCAAATCAAACTAAGTGTGGTCGCAAAGAAAAAAATATATCATGGCCATGACTATCACGACACAAGAGTGTGAAAAACATGAAATTCGTATCGAAGTGCCAAATAATACAAGGGAAACTTGATGCAGAACGCTGGGATCGGCTAGGAAGTAATTGTTCAAACACTACACCCCTACGATATCACGCGTCTTCGTACATTGGACGGAATGCACGGAAAACCCAAAGCTTTTTACTCTTAAATACGAGGACGACAACGGTTCGACCCCCCAGAGGCACCACTTGGGGACTTGTAACGACCACGAGTACTTCGTTATGGTCAGAGATTCTCTAACTCACGGGCAATTTATTCCTTTCCGGCGTTCAGGGGAACGAGGTATTCGGTGGCGCCTTATCGTCTGCCGGTATATTCCTTCACCGCAGCAGCGACAACGCCATTGTTCGAGGTAAACACACGAGTGCATACTCCTGCATTATGTGCACTATTCCGCGACGGGTGTAGCCCGGCCATCCGAGCTCATGGGGCACCGTAGACAGTCGAAAGTTGTTGGCGCATTGCTATGGCGCTAGCTACTCGTAACCAAATATGATTTGCACTTTGAATCTCGCCAAAGCTGGTACAAACCCGTTTGACTGGCTCTCTCTATTCGAGAGGCGTCCTTCTATTTATGGTGCCCGTACTATTGGGCGACGTATCAGGCCCAAGTGAGTTGTAGAACTCGCGCTGAACTACGTGCCGACTGGATAGACTATACAGCACACCATCTAGTGAGCTAAATGCCTGCATATATGGTTCGAAAGACGGGGCGTGGCCGATGACTATGAGTTCATCAACAAACGCAGCAGCCATGGCATTAGCCTGGACCCACAGTAACAAGCCCGGACAACCCGTAGTCCCACGTCGCGTATTTTCGAGCGCTGCGGCGTAACCTCTTCTTTCCGTTTCTAACACTTGTTCGCGCAACCCGCCCCTGGGATCACTAGGCAATTACGTCCACAACAATGGCGATGCCGGCTTAGCGATGATGGAGTCATTCGACGCCGACGTCTCCCACAATCTCTTCGAGAACAACAAGTACGGTGTGCGGTTCTCTGTGGGGTGTGGCCGAAACATCTTCTCCAAGAACGTCATAAAAAGATCTGCGAAGTGAGACAATGTGACCACGTTGTCGACAAAATACCTTGCCAATCGGTTCCAGTGTGTGTGAAAGTTTGAAAAACATCGCGCAACGTTTCCTCATCCTCGGCCACCCTTTATCCTGACATACTGTATATACTGCAGAAAGTATGTCACCTAGAGTAACTGAGTGAGATCCCGAACATATCTTGACCTATCACGTCAGCACGAAACCAGCATATCGTGCCGTGCTCGCGCAACCACGTTTGTTCGTATCAGGCGTTCACAGTTTTCCCCCACCACCTCGACTTGCACGTCTCTCCTTTCCACTCAGGTACAATACCTACTCCTACCTTGGTACGGACGCACCCGATGTGGTGTTGTCTGGGCGTTCCCAGGACAACATTTTCCGGGACAACACACTTATCGGGGGCAAAGAAAGCCTCAAGATCACGACGGCTGACGGGACACAGTTTATCGACAACGCGTTCCACGAGGCGTTAACGATCCGCTTTGACAACGCAACGAAAACCACCATGTCGGGAAACACGGGCCTGACCGGCGTCAAGTTAAAGGTGGCCAACGGCGCTTCGTTCGACGAGAAATCTGACTATGGCTTTGAGCCAATCGGTTAACAGCCAGGGCATATTCTCTCTGGTGTAGAGGTCACCCGTAAACACAGCTGTTGACTCGTTTCAACGAATGAATAAGAGCGAAGTTTATATCGCGTGATATATACGCCGCTCAACCAGTTTGGATTTCGCTTCATTTTTTTCTATATTTACTTTCGTGTGCGCATATGGCCTATTTTGTACCCGGTAAGCGCCGTAGGCTCGGAGAGCGACCGTTGCATAGTCTGAAACAAGCCACTTGCAGTAATAGTCATATGATAAGGGTGGAACAGCTTGATCATTTCGCATTTCGGTCATTATGGAAGTGGCGCCTACGACTGCTGAGGTCCATCACCGTCAAGGTCGAAACCCTTTCAAATTCCACATTCCTGTACCCTTCCGTTCAGTTGAGGCAGAAGTAGATTTTGCACTTCGGTGAGACGTACACGCTAGACTGAGGAGACACTCGCACGTAGGTTCTATGTGTGGAGGGGGGGAATCGTCGCGAATCATCTCCGTCTGTGGTTTATTTATGTGTGGACTTGTTTGAATTGAGGGCCCTTGTTGGTAACCGTGAAGTACGATGTGGTGTTTGTTTCGTTGATAATTACGTTTTTGTGTGCCATTAGTGACTGCCACTATGACTTTGAATTTTGACCTCTATGCTAGGGAGTTGTCGTCTTCTGCTGTTGCTGTGCATGCATGTATTCTTAGCTTGACGCCTGAAGATTTCTGTCCGAAGTACTTTAGTGCATTCGGGTGGTAGAAATAGGGTGAATACTTTACCCGACGGCTTGTTGTTCCTTCGAACCTGTGATGCAATCAGACGGGCACCATATCGTGCACCTGCGTTAAACCATGCCTCGGGATACGTTCATGTTGAAACCGCTTCTTAATGTAAGCGCTGTGTCGCAGTGTTATTTTTTTTGTCGCCACAGCTTGTCCATTGCCCGAGGGGATTTCGGTATCGATAGATTCGGTGTTTGGATAGAGGTATTACATGGTTTTTCTTGATCGGTATGTTGATAGTTTGTAATATTGCTTGTAGAAGCGAACGGGCAAAGGCTTTGCCCGATACCTGTACCTCGAGTTCTTGAGCTGGTTCCACCGATCGTGAAGTCTGGGTGTACTTCGTACATGTGACTCGGTACCCGGACGCGATCGCGTCGCGCTGTTGATACCTCATATGGAAATAATCCACTCTTTGAGTCGATACGCTAAGGACAGTGCAGCTCATAAAGGACGTCGGTTATCTCTTTTTGATGTGCTTTGCTCTGAGCGCACGTAGACACTGCGCTCAGTGTGGTGTTTAAACCTTCATACAGTAGTCATGTGTACTATAAGTCAATGAGTGAGGAGGGTGTTTGACAAGATCGGCAAAAGGGTTAGAGATCTTGGATTTGGATCTCACCAGTAGCGTGTTTCTCGAGCTGTAGTTTATGAAACTGCCGTGGCGGTCAACTAGTGTACATTAGCTCAGTTCCAGTAAGTATCTGGATAACTTCCCATCAATGCAACAAAAGCAAACGTGACTACTGTCTTTGTGTCCGTTTCTGGCTTTGATTGTTACAACCACCACTTCGTCAGTCGCTGATGGTATAAACGCCGCTATCACCAGCGTGCGGATGCCGAAACGGTTTGTAGCGCTCGCACAATATTCCCCCGCTTTCCAGTTTTCATCTCTTGCGGCTTTGGGTTTAAGAAGTGGTATATACATTGAAAGTTGAAGTATATCGCGATACGCGAGCTACCCCGTGCAGGAGTACAAAGGCACGTGTCGGCTGAACAAGGTCTGGTCGACGAGGTTCCACACTCGAGGAACTACCCCATGTCGATGATACGTAGTTTGGTGGTTTTACGTGTGTTTCGTTGGCCATCCTTGAGCCATGCGACAGGGCGTCAAAGTTGATGATCACAGGCATATTTGGGAATCGGTACGGCGAGCTTCTTCAGGAAGAAGCTTTGAATGAGCGTTAGGTGTATTTATTTCGGTGATTGTGTAAGGTACCCTGGCACCTGGTATTGCCAGTGTCCTATCCGAGGTTTGCTTGGCGAGGACCACATCGAATTGGCACGTACATGTCAATATTTCTCTCTTGTTTGTCCCAGAAGACTCATTGCACTTGGAGCCCTTCAGTTTCAAGCAGCCAATCTCGAATCATGCGCTGCATCTAAGGTAGATACAGCAATGCGAACGCATTAATGTCTAGTACGGTCAAAAATGTCCTTGGACGCGTTTTGAATGAAACGTATACGCATTCGGTAGGTGAACTGATACGCAATATGTTCCTGGCTTTTTACACCGCAGCAAATCGTGAGGCATGTTGTTTCAAGTTCTTAGTGGTTAGTGCCAAACAAGTACACAATGCAACAATAAGAAAGCTTCAGCGTAAAATGTACTCGTTCAATCAATTTCGTGTCGTCCACAACTGTGTACCGGCGTACCGGTTTTTTGTGATAAGCTAGTATCGCCAGCGACTTCTGCCTTGCTGAACAGCTTTGAGGGGCGCAAAATATTTTGCGGTCAATATGATGGAGGTCGCCGTTTGTGACAAGTCCTCAATGAAACAAGGAATGTGCTATGTGCCAGTTTAATTTGAGTTCCGGCAGCGGACTGGCGTATTAGTGTTATGGAGTCACGGAGGTCCGCAGGACGCGTTATCAGTTTCAGGTGCGTATAAGGGTGTCCAAAGCTCGTATGATACAACTGCCGTGTGTGTCTCCTGTAGTAGTAGTGAGCCATTGGTGAAACTCATGTTTATTTCGGACCCGTGGTACAGGGACATGTACACCACCTAGTCAAGCCGTAAAAGCGGCAGGCTACCTAGTCAAGCCGATGGGCGTTAAAAAGCAAGTACAAAATGTTCTGTCCTACACTGAAAAATCGGCGGATGTTCGTGCTTGGCGCAATTTGAAGCAAATGCATGTTACACACATTGGAGGTGTACGCGACTCTCCTTGTTCCTGATTAGCACAGTTCAGCTCGACCACGTTCATTCGTGACAAACTCATCAATGCTTCGTTGTTCGTGTGTGTAACCTTCATACATAGAAGGCCTCGTCGGTAGTACGTTATATACAGCCAAAGATACAGTTGCCAAGCCGATCGCGGTCGGGTGAGCCACATCGCAGTGTAATGTCAATCCTATCGCGGACGGGTTGACTTGTCGCAAATTAAACTCAACACACTGCCACACTTGTGTCGTGCTCGGCGTTTTATTCAACTGTATATCACACTATAGCAACCGTGGCGGAAGCTGCCGACACTTACAGCTTGGCTTTGTGAGTATGCCGACAAGCTGAAACACTGTACATGGTGAACATGACCCGGCGTGCTTCGCTCGTGAATGTACCTTTTTAGTTTGTTTCGTTGTTGGTGACGGTGGTCGCCGCCTCTATAACCAGAACAGTGCCTCTTGTGACATCCCCTGCTTCTGTATAGAGGCCGTTCGATGAGAACTGTACCGGAGGCTGGCCGAGACATAGTACACATCTTTGGGAGATTATCGGCTAATGTAAACCCTACGGGCGGTGAGTATGATCTTGCCAGCCTCTCCCGTGATTGTGCGGGAATTGGTGACGGTGGCCCACAATTCGCTTCTAAGTGGAGCACTCTAACTACTTTCGAAATAGAGATAATTCGAGGTGAAAGCGCCCCAAAAACACTGTTGACGTGCGCATGCCACTGAGTGACGTCCAGCGTTGGCCGATCAAGGCACCTCCAGTCATTTAGTCACCGTAGCAAAAAATGATGGACGTCCTCTGGACACCGTCCTAGGCTTGGTGTTTGTTTCACTGAGAAACTGTGCGCTCAAAGATATCATGAATAAAAGTCCGAGCGTCTCGTGACTAACTAAAAATCAGGATGATAAGTTGACATTGTGGCGAAGTGGGCCGGGGGTAGACGTATCGCACATAAAACGATCGAAAAACGTCGTGTGCTCAGTCAGGCTACGCCCCTTGTTTTGCATTCCTGTCAGTTGTCCGCCACATACGGCTTTTTTTCTCGAGAAAGAGCAGTGACTCAGACAGTAAACGTCTATAATCCTCTTGAAAATATAAATTCCTGACCGAAGATGTATCGGCATCATCGAAGTCGACCGTACCCTACAACTGGCGGAGGTGCAGACATCAAGTAGTTCACCAAGTTCATCGAGAAGGATGATCTTCAAGCTTTATTATTCTATCGCTTCAAAAAAGGGGGGGTCACACGAAATACCCCAATATTCGCTCCTAGCAACCTTGCGCAGTCCATATGAAGTATAGCGCTTCAAGCCTCGTACAACGTAGACGCCCCCGACAGTAAGTCCTCTAGCCGGAAAATTTGCAGGATTGTCATGGCAAGTTGATCGCACATTCTGTGTAGCGATGATCACCGGTTCACAATGAGGCCGCTGAACATCCTAATTAGCCGGGCTGTCGTCGGAATCGGGACTTTTCTACAGTATACGATCTCGAGATGTATGACTCCCAGGTTGTCATGCTTTCCAGTATATTTCAAACAACGTGGGTCGTGGCGAAACCCTTTTCCGCTGCCAACTGCTCACAAATACAAAGGGTCGGGGAGTGTACGGATTTGTCACGAGCCGATAAAATACAAGGCACAGGGGCGAGCGCCCTGGACTTCCTATCGTGAACGTCGTGTGTTGTGCATATGTCGACGCCAATCTTAGTAGGGCCTGAGCTTCTATATGCTACACGGCTTGCCCATCCTTTTGCTGTTTACACTAGTTGCCCTCGGCGCGTAACGCCGAAGGCCGTGGTGCTCGTAACACCCGCGCAGCATATAGAAGCTTAGGCCCTACTAAGATTATGATGAACTCCAACCGATCGATGCCATGTTGATAAAAAAGGGAGATGACACCAGATTCTAAATTCACGAGAAGCTTGCTCCTCGACTACTGTTTACGCACTCACCATAACATTGTATGTGTGTACACGCAGTGTACCAACAAAGGTCGATATAGTAGAAATTTCTAGCAGCTGTGAGATCAAGATAAGCATACATCTGTGAGTTGCGCAGATTTCACTTGATATTGAGAACGGGTGACTATGACTAGAAAACAAAGATATTCACGAATACTTGTCCGGTAGTAAACAGTCCCTGCGTAATAGCGGGTGACCAGCGGCTCGACGTCGCCTAGTACGGAGAAGGAGGGTGGTCCATGCAGTTGCTTTTAAAATTACTATTTTCAAGTACGCGGAGGGGTGACTTCTTTGAAAATTCACGTGCAACCGCCACCTATAGGTTTGCTTCCATGTTTAGTCTTGGCCGGTCATTCTAAGTACCCGTTGGTTGTTAGCACGTATCTCGTACTAACATGGCATACTCGATTCAGCTTTATCCGATCGCCTGAAACTTCAGGCTCAACTATCTCATGATGTAAAAACAGTTTTCGCAGCGGTGGGCCAGGCGAGCTTCATGCATCCTCTCCGACTGCGTTGTCTTAATGGTGTACCTTCTCCTCCAACCACGCGGTTGAGTCGAGCAGAACAATTGTATGTAGAAGTACCCTATTTTGATATCTAATCGTACGGTGGGTCCGTATATTCGTGTTACCGCGCAGAGGTAGACAAAACTAACGTTTGGTGGACTATCCATCATGTCGTGCCCTCCTCGGAACCTGCCGATTGGATCGACGAGTACATGACAAAACCAGTTCATAAAAGCTTGTCGAGTTTTTACAAAAAACACCTGCATGCGAACCTTGAAAAACACGACCCAAACACGAAAAGGTAAAGATATCGACCAGCAAAATCTGTTACTAGTTTACATATTTTGATCATGCATTGACCCGCCCGAACCAGACTGAGGCTGAAATCCCGATCAAATATATCGCACTGAATACGAGAAGATTGAACCATTTACACTTAATGCCCTACAAATTGTATGCAGTTTTTTTAAGCGCGGATTCAACAAATAAATACTACCTCGAAAACGTCAAGTCGTTGTGTACCGATTCGGTAGCCTCACCAGCCACATCAAGTTGGACACAAACGCACCCCCCTTTTACGGAACGCACATATGGCCGCACTTGTTTCTGTGATTCGTCGAGCGATTGCCACTTGCCTGATATTTCATCATGCAGACCAGGTAAAGCTTCCTCGATCTGTGCTTGGCGTGTGGCTCGCCCAATGCGTCCACCGCAAAGCTCCCTAATAAGAATGATACTACTGCTCTAGATTGTAGGCGGAGTGAAATCGCGCATGATACGAGTTCGAATCAAAATTTGAATGTGAACGCTACATATGACGTGTAATCCCACTATTCAGCCATTTTAACCAATATATCGGACCAGACATCCAGTAGTCAGGGGCATTCATATGGAAGAGTTTCATCCCCAAATATTCGACATTTTGTTGGCGCAATTTTCAGGCTTTTATATCTCCTTCGTTTCATTCGAATATTAACGTACCTGATTCATTTGCTTTTGGGGGGTTTCACCAACAGTGGAAAAACGCCTCCGTATATCGATACATTTTTCCAAATATCTCCAAACTTGATAAAAATTGGAGAACACGCTTTCCGATAAAAATGAGCCTCATGGTTTGAGATCTCCCACAAGGCACATCCTTCTGGACCCGGAAACCCCCGATTATTATTCAAAACGGTTGCATTGCCGCACTACTTGTCCCCACCAATCGCTGATCTGATGCCACTGGTCGAGCTTTTCATTTTGCAAACTTGGTTTCTTTGTGATATGATCTGAGGAAAAAACGGCCCAGTTTGTGTTCGGCGTGATTCTAGGCTGGATTCTTTTTTCGCGATGAACAGATGTACAGGAAACTTGTTGGCATGTCAATCTCTCTTGTCAAGATTGTACGATATTTTGTACCCGACAAACCCCGGAGTTCCCGGGAAATATGATTGATCAGGGGATCAAAGAATATTGTTCAGGAGACATTGAGTGTTTGGCTATCGTCTCGGCAGCCCCACCGCCCACACCGTGTTGGACCTGGTGGAATACTCTTTCACGGAACCAATGCAGCGTCGCGCTCCTCCCCTGAAATAACTAAGCCGTCGTTGTCACACGCCGGGTATTTCATTGTTTTGACATGGTTCGATTGTCGTTGACTCTGGATGAAACATTCGCCATGTTTGTATTTCAGCGTCAGAGTTGGCCGAATTAGGTTTTTCACGGCGAAAAACATATTTTTTTACAGGACATGTACGAGAATATATTTTATAGTAGATCGCGCGAAAGGTGATAACATAGCGTATTCCACACGACACTCTGTGGATGTCAAGTATTATCCTCGGCCCGAAATTCATAGAATATCACGTCTTGTTTTAGATATTCAGTACCAGGTAGTTGCTTATCGCTAGAGCAGCCTCACCAGCCCGATCGCATTTGCCCTGAAGGCATCCATGTTTTTGGAACGACTGTAAACCTTTACTCGTCCTCGAGAATCGTCGAGTTGTCGCCACTGGCCCGGCATTCCATCGTGCAGACCCAATTCATTATAGTTGGATTATATTTGGTTGAGCTCTCGGCGTAGTTTGGTCGGACGCTGGGTCCAACTCGTTCATCGCGGAAACCCTATGTACTGGCGATGGACTGCTGAAATATTTTGTACAAATGATATCGCGAATCTCCACTATACGAGGAATGAATCCTCACGGAAAACGAAGTGTATGACGAGTAGTATTAGCAGCTGGGTTAGCCGGGAATGAAAGGTAGAAGACATGATCCAGTCGGATTCCGTCTGAGCAGCCCCACCAGTTGAATCCGAAGTTACCCACCGCTGATAGAAACGTCGCAGACAACAACTTGTTCCCACGGATCGACGACGAGTTGCCGAAGGTCCAGTCTTCCATCGTGCAGACCATGTATCGTTTGTGGGTTTATTTGAGTCGAATTGTATGTTGGTTAGTGCGTAGCGTGCAGCTAGGCCCAACTCGGTTTGGGTGGATGATCCACTTACCGTGCAGGATAACAAATGATTGTCGAAACGAAATTGGGCATATAACGATTACCAGGTATGCCGGATTTCGTACGCTCTTGTCTATGCGGAAACCGAGATATATAATTCGCTAGGATTTGAAAGAAAAGATGTGGACAACATTGAATAATGTGTTTTTTGGGAGTTTGAGAATACCCGCTCGTCACATCGTGTTGGACCTGAAGGCACCCCCTCTGTTGACGAAACAGCCGCATTCGTCCACGTGATTGGCCGAACTCTCGCCACTGACCCGACTTTTTATCGTCCGGACTTGTTTTGTTGTGGTTTAATCTGAATCAAAAGTAAACCAGGTTTGTTGTTTGACTTGATGCTGGGCCCAATTTGTTCATCGAGGAAAAGCAGTTTGAAGGAAAATGCGTAATACCGCATCACGCAGCATTATTTATACGAAACATCCGTCAGGTGACCTGTCATTTCAGAGGCCAGGAAAAAAAACAAATTTTCGTGAAAGACGTAGAGTCGTTGGTTCTCGGTTCAAAGAGGTCCACCAGTGACATCGTTTGGGAGCCATAAACACTGATGATCACGCAGCTGTCGCAGAGCTTTGTTCGTTTCCGCGAATCATGGAGCTGTTGCCACATGACCTGCCTCTCATCGTCCAGATTCGTTTTTTCAAGGAGTATTCTCCGTGTCAAAAGTAATAATCGGTTTGTGAAAAGGCGTGACTCCGGACGCCCCTCATTGCAAATAGGACCAAATTTTGTTAGTAAAAATAGCGAAATGTTTAGGTTTTGTGTGTTCCGTAGGTCCTATTTAGTATGCCCCCCCGTAACAGCATGCAGTTCAAACGAGCGTAAGGAAACACAACGACACGTAAATATTTACAAAAGAAAACAAACTACTGTTGATGAAAAGTAGTGTCATGGGCCAGGAACTGCAACAATATACCGCAGACGACATAAAGTGAATGGTCGTCGTTTGAGTAAGCCCACCGGGGGTATTATCTCGGACCTGGAAGCTCCCCCATTGGAAGAACTATCGCACGGCTGTACCCCGCCCCCCCAAATCAACGACCGGTAGCTCATGACCCCGCCTTCTATAAAACAGAGCTTTGGGCATTCTCGGTGATTATTACCTCAAGTGAAAGCTCGGTTTCTGTGTGGCATGAGGTTAAGCTCAATTCACTAATCGCGGTCAACGACTCACGAACCGGGATGTGGACTAAATACAAAAATCCTACCTATTGCGAAAGCCAGGTTCGTCATGAAATTCAAGGAGTGAGCGTAGGAACCGTCAAGCAGTTAGCTATCGTTAGAGCAGTCCCAGAAGTCATATTGTGTTGGACCCGAAAGACCACGGAACAATCGGGCCGATATGTCGCCACCGATCCGGCCTTCCATGTTTCAAGAATTCAATGCCTGTTGTATAATATAAGTTCAGCGTGAACTCAGTTTGTGTTGGTCTGATTCGTCTATCGTAGACACACCTTTCCGCGGGGAATCCATGAGGATGAAGAAGTGAAAAAAGTCGTGCATAGCATAATGGTCACATAATATTCACATGGAAAACTGTGGAGACAATAAAAAATATATTTGGCTTGAATTTGAACAAATACCACAGAAATATACAAAAGGGTCGACGATCGATTGAGCAATCGCACCAGTCACGTCGTGTTGGACCTGAAGGAATCTCCCACTGTGGAAGGATGCATACACGAGCTTATCTATTCATATCGTCGAGCGATTGCCACTGGCTCAGTATTTCATCCAACAGACATTGTTGTTTGTGGTGGTGTCTGGTTTAAACATGAGTTCTGTTTAGGTTTGGCTCGCGGCTGGGCTCAGCTCGGTTTTCGTGAATAACCTATTCACGGGATCATTGAATCGCGCAAAGAGCGATCACGCGAATCATCTCACACGCCGAAACCCTTTAGAGGACAAGAAGTCTCGTTGGTTAGTAATGAAAAAAAGAGCAAGGCATTAGCGTAGTTGGTGATCGTTCGGGCAGCCCCACCCTTTACATCATGTTGGGCCCGAAGGCATCCCCATTGATGGAACGGTTGCACGGCCGCACTCGTTCTTTGATTGACCGACGTGTTACCACTGACCCGGCAACCTGACCTGCATAATTGTTTCATTTTAGGCACTTTTTGGGTCGAACGTAAGCTCGGTTCGTATGTCGGCGTGAGACCAGACCCAAGAAGTCCATCGCGAGTGAACAATGTACGCGAAATGTGCAAGGATGGGGTCTAAGTGCAGTCGCAAAACTCTTGACTGTGCAAACAGGTAGGACACGCAAGTAATATTCTTGGACTCAAATATAAATTCATCATATAAATCATACTGTATATACTTCAAGCAGCGCCACCAGTCAGATCATGTTATACGCGATGCACCCCCTTCGACGAAACAATCGCATTGCCAAGCTCGTCCCTGAACACACCCGAGTTGTTACCACAGGCCCGACGTTTCAGTTTGCAGACCTCTTTTTTTCGTGGCAGGACCCAAGTCAAGCATGAGCTCGGGGTGTGTCCTGCCGTGAGGCCTGGCTCAATACATTTATCGTGGAAAAACTGCACAGGAAAGTACCAGACTGATATCGCGCATAGAAACACGCTGTATAAGGCGTAAGACTGCATATGACAAGTAGTCTCATCGGTTCGGAATTCAAAGAGTATGACGTAGAATATATTGAGTAGTTTTTTATCGTTCAGCAAGCCCCCAGTCACATCTTGTTGGGCCCGAAAGCACCCGTACACTATGGAACGGTCGCATGGTCTCACCCATCCCCGCGAGTCCCTGATATGTTGACACTATCCCTGGGCTTTTATCGTGCTAACCTGGTTGATTGTGTTATGGTCTGAATCACACGTAAACTCGGCTTGTGTGTTGAGCTTGAGCCTAGGCAGACAGCATATTCGGAGAAAGGGCCGAAAGGCAAAAGTCTTGCAGAACTACCAAGACATCTTCGACTATTATTTCAAGTATTTTTGAGCTAGAACGTTCAGGAACCTCTTACGAATGTTTGTGCAGGTACTGTTTCGTCTGGAGGTGTTCTATGATAGACGTTCACCCTCATTTTCAAGAGACTCCTAACTTGAGGAACTTTACACCTCACGCGAAAACTGAATTCATCAAAAACAAAGTAGCATCCCCATGAATAATCCCTTGGAACGAGTATATCAAAACGTCATTTTTCGTAACAAAAGTGCCATCCCGAAGATTTCGTGTTAAGGAACACTGTCAAACCTAGACGGTGCTTCAGCGGTAATCTGCTCCCCCCATTATTGCATAGGTGATTTATGCTTTTATGGTTCATACGGACCCAGGTTTATCTACTTACGCCGAGACATCGAAAGGTGCCTTACGTGCAACGTACGTGGGACTTGTCCTGTACAATCAATGAGCTTTCGTCAATGGCCCGAACCATTAACGTGCACGCTCTGTTCCTGTCTGAGGTGTGGACGCATAGGACGTAATTTTTTTGCGGAGGGCTATGCGTATTATCATTAAACACCACTTATCGGAGAGGGTGGCGCAAATTGCTCGAGAAACGGTCAAATATTTAGGTGTCACTGATTCCGACTAGCTTGTTCGAAAATCACTGGGGCAGTTATGAAGACGGTCCCGATGGAGAGTGGTGTACTCCCCTGTATATGATGCAGATCGAATAAGGGCTAGAAAGACTACCCCGAAGCTACCAACCACAACGCACGACCACGACAAAAAAACAACAACATAAGGATTGCTATGGAGCAACACGTGAGCAAGAAACTGAGCCTCGGCCTTGCACTGAAAAAAACAGAAACTCCTGTGAAGAACCCAAGCTCAAACTGATTGACAAGAAATATTGAGCAGCTCAGAAGTCAGCAGCAATCGATGCCCACATAAATCTGAACTGTTGCAGTTCGATTCATGATTGACAAGAATATATTGAGCAGCTCAGAGGTCAGCAGCAATCGATGCCCACATAAATCTGAACTGTTGCAGTTCGATTCAAAATTCCTGCTTACACACCAGACACGGGATAAAGCGTAGATCTGAATGATAAGGAACTTTGTCGACCCTTGTCGGAGTGCGGAGGCTCCTGGCTGATATGCGTTCCAGTTGTCTTCTAACTAGCTAGTTTCAACTGAACCCGAACCCCCTGCGCCTGTACAGTTCCAGTCCCCTTTTTATTGGTGGTTGTGCCGGGTTTTTCTCGTGATTCGTTTCACCGCAGCTCCATGGGATTGCAGCGCCAGCGAGGACCCGGCATCTTCCTCGCGTGATAGCGCTTTTCCGCTCCTTGTTTGAACGAATGACCACGTTGGCAAATTCGCGGGAATGGTTATAGGTATATGTTTTCATTACATGGTTTGATGTGTACCACATTCAAATCAACACAACTCTTGCTGATTGTAACAACTCCCAGGAATTCGTGTTCAACAGAAAATTAAACAAATGAACACCAGTAGTTGAGGGTAGCGCTGAAAACAAAAATGCATATAGTGTGATATACACGTCGGGTACGGAGAGCTCAGTTACTATACGTTACCGGAGGCCGGAGTCTCCTACTTTGGTCCAGACCCGTTGGTCGATGGAACATTTAAAAATATGTTATTGTTTTTTTTTAGTGATCATAATAAGACGATCCAGTGAAGCAAGGTTTTCTTTTCACTTGGTTTCCAAGGAAACTTAAGCCTCTTCACAACGGATCGTACGAGGGTATCCATTTGAGCTTTCATGTTCGTGTAAGTGTGTTAGAGTTTGTGTGTAGTTCGACGTTTATTTGAGTCACGTTTAATCGCCGCACTCGACACGCACGTCCCAAGTCCCAGTCCCGGCAGGCTCTGTGCACGCACAAACAATAAGAAACCGTGGTCATGCTGGTGCGGTGATACATCGTTCACAGTTGGTTGAGCTAGGGGAGGCAACTTGTGGAGGTTCATGCCTGTGCTAGGCCACGTTTGAAATTTAAATCTGCAACGTTGTTTATGTACCTGCCAACAGCAGGCAGACTGTCTGTGGCTGTGCTGCAAACGACATGCTCTCAGTACGAAGCCCTCAACGACCGTCCTCCTCGGCCAATAACGAAAAGACGCTTCCTCCTCTGAGAAGCGAATTGTTCGCCTCCGCCTGAGCTCTGTGCCGCATGTCCCCCACGTTCAGAGTTGCGGTTGTTTTGTTCTGGGCGAAATCAGATTCCAAAAATCATTTCGGCAGAAACGCAGGCGGGGGCTCAAAAGCGCGAGGGGGGTCAAGGGAAAACAACGAGCCATCCACTTTCGAACCAAGCATGGAAAAGTCTAAAAATCGAGATCGGCGTCGGAGTCCAGGTCGGGGACGTCAGGGCCTGAGTCGGATTTAGGCTCAGGCTCAGGCTCAGGCTCAGGCTCAGGCTCAGGCTCAGGCTCAGGCTCAGGCTCAGGCTCAGGCTCAGGTT